>CAEFZX010020866.1:0-12827 GCA_903066825.1 Alfaro cultratus | reverse complement strand
TCATCTTGAAAGGCAATAAAAATAGAATAGAGGCAACAACAGGCTGAATAATTGTACGGTTTGCTAACGTTACATGAACAACGAACTGAGAACCTGCTGGTATGTTAACATAACATACTAAGAGTTATTCAGATAACTAGAGCATAAATAACATGCTAACAAGTTTACCAAACCATCCGTGTCCAAATCACTAAACGCAATGAACTCTTCATCCTCGGTGTCGCTTTTAAACAACTCGGCTAACTCTGGAGAACACAGGCCTAGAGCGCCCTCTGGAGGTTTAGTGGGAAAATAACGTGATATGATATAATAATGTGGTAATAATTTCACACATAAGTCACTCCGGAGTATAAGTCGCACCCCCGGACAAACTATGAAAAAAAAACTGCGACTTATAGTCCGGAAAATACGGTACTTTTCAGCCAAAGAAATCTCTGAAATTTTCCAGAAAAATTGGAAATTTTAAAATTTATCTTAGAAATTTGCTATGGAGAAAAAAAGGAAAAACATCTTTAGAAAATTTCTCAGTTTTTTCTAGCAAATTCTTTGACTTTTCAAACCCATAATTTTCCAAAAATATTGGTAGATAATTTCTGACATAAATTCAAAAATTTCAGAGTTTCTTGGTGAATTTAAATCTGAGCATCTGGGAGGAGGAGGAAGATCTGTCAGAACCTCTGGGTCAGAACTGCGCTCCAGCTAACGCTGCATACAAGCGTCAACAGATCTTTAATTCTGCTCACATTAGCAGCATTCTTCTCCTGATAACACACACACCAGGTTGCTCCTAAACGAGGAGTGTGTGTGTGAATACATCAACGACGTGTCCAGCTGGTTCTGGGGAATCAGAGAGTCACGTAAATTTCTCTGAATGGCGGCGCGGCTGGATCATCTGGAGCCTTTTCGCTCTAAGCTGATACATGTGTTTACCCAGCATTTAAATCTGGGCAGCAAAGCCTCTTCCTCCTCTTCCTCCTCTTCCTCCAGTCCAGCAGCAGGCGGATCTGATCCGACATCAAAGACGAGAGGAAGAGCAGCGATCCGTTCAAACCTTTTTAACTTCATATCCTCCACACACTCTCAGGGATCTGCAGGAGATTTCTCAACATTTCCAGCGCGGCGAAGAGACTCGTGTTGCATTTAAAGTCCACAGGCGGGCGGAGGGAGGGGGCGGACATGTTTCTGGATGTTCAGGCCTGTCGCCGCTCTGCTGAGCGAGGTCATGAGGAAGAGGTGAAGAGTACATCTGTCTGTTTCTTCAAAGAAAGCTTCTCCAGCCCCAGTTCTTCTCGAAGGCTGCAGCTTTTCAATCAGCTCTTCCTCACCACTTCCTGTTCCCTGTGCCGTTTTTCCTTATGCATGCGCACGCATAATGCCCCTTATTGGATTTACAGATGAAAATAGAGAGAAAAGCAGGGGGAATATTGCCAACTAACAGTTGTGACATGGGTGTGTTCTGGTCTGAGGTCAGACCCAGAGCAGCATGAAGCAGGAAGCAGCTCCCGGCACCTGATCCGGAGTCAGTTCATCTAATATTAATGCTGGATGTGGCGTTCCCGGGAGCGCAGCCCGACCCCAATACAATTACAAGCAATAAACAGCAGCTCTGCTTTAATCACAAGAGCAACGTTTACATGATTAATGCAATAAACTCCAATCTCATATCGCTGTTACGAGCCGAGCCCAGAACAGTGGCAGCGTTCTGATTATGCACATGATTATGTTGATTTTTTTATATTACCTCTTTTCATTTGGCTTCCTCTCAGACTCCTGGATTTCCAGCTTGGTGAAATTTCCTCCTGCGTCTCGATTTCGAAGGTTCCTGCAGAGGAAGGAGAAAGAAATGTTTTCTCTGGACTGCAGAAATCAAAAACCTTCATGCATGTTTGACTCGTTTCCAGTTCTAGTTATGACGGTTTGTTAGGGCCGTGTATTTTAGAAAAAAAGGATTAAATTTCAACAAAAATTTAATCCTTTCAAAATTTCCTTAAATTTTTTTTTTTTTCAATTTCTGATGCTCAAGAGTTGGAAAAATAAATCTTTTTTTTTTTTTTTTTTTTTACTTTTAAAACCCAAAAATTTCCAAAATTTTTGTAGAAAATTTTAAAGTTTTTTTTTGGGTAATGTACTCCTTTTTTTTTCTGCAATGGCCCAAATACAGTCATACTAAGTACACTTGAAATAAAATAACTACCTTACAAATAACTTGTCAGCAAGTTAAAAGATTTTGTTGGAATTCAACTATTTTTTTAATATTGTTGCAAAAATATAGTTTCAAGTCAAAGTTTAATGAAGGCGATGGCCACACGGCTTAAAGTAACGAAACACACTGTGGCATCAAAGCCCCGCCCCCAAAGCCCCCCCACCTCCATCATAGCTCCGCCCCTAACGGAGCCCCGCCCCATCATAGCCCCGCCCCTAACGGAGCCCCGCCCCATCATAGCCCCGCCCCTAATGTCTCCCACCGACTCTGACCTGCTGCCCTGTCCCTCAGCATAATGCTGCCTCCACCATGAAGTGGATGAAGCTGCAGTCCAGCTGTGCTGTTCAGTGAGAGGAGGAGAGTTTGGAGAAAATGTTTTGAGGTTCATGTTCAGTGTCTGAAGGATTTCTGAAAGTCTGTTGACTAAGACATGCGACCCGTTTTCTCCTGCTGGAAGGAGAACTGGGTTTATCCGAGCTCAAACTGGAACATTTCCTCCTGCTGAATCCAGTCCATCTCTAACCAGAGCTGCTGTTATTGGATCAGTTTCCTCCCCAGCCGGCCCTCATCCTCAGAGGCAGAGATCTGCCGGGCCGTAAATCCCGATCCAAACCCGGATCGCAGCCAGGAAACTCCCTGCCCGGAGCTAGAATCCAACTTTCTGCTGCGTCTCCTTAAAGACGGATAATGAGGGATCAGGTGAACAGGTGTAGCGTGCCACTGGGAGGATGTCGATGGTTGGACGCGTTCCCAGTCTCGCCTTAAGGGGAGAACCAGTGACAATGACTGGGATCGGCTTACATAAGTCCTTCAGAGTTCCTCCACTGAACAAACAACTTACTGGACCTCCTGGTGCCGACGTGTGAAATCTCCTCAAATAAATTTACTGCAGGAGAAAAACAAAAACTGGACCTGCTATTTGCACCTTGGCTGTTATTAATTCAAGCTCTATGTTTGGAAGAGAAACCGGCCCACAGCATGACAGAATAAAAAATATAACAAAAATAAAAATGCTCTCATTTGACCAAAGCTCACATTTCTATTGAAATACAGACAAAAACTCCAGAGACTTACAGATGAAATCTGTGGTATTTACTGACATTTAAAAGGTTCAGAGCTGAGATTCATAGTAACTAGTTAGATTTACTCAGTTACAGTTACTTCAAAAACTAGAGTACTGGCTGTAACTTTACAGAATAAAGAACAAACATGTTTTAACCAAAATGACAGTTTGTGCTGAAGTGAGACCTCCTGTTTCTACACCAGCTTTGCGGGTTTCTTGCTGAGTATTAGTTTCATAAGTTAATATTGAAGGAAATGAAGGATTTCTCATTTCAATCATATCATTTATTTGTATAATTTTATCTTTTAGATTTTAAAAGATTTGCACATTTTATTTTTTCTGATTTAATTTTATAACAAGAAGTCAGATATGAGTCGTTTTGTTATAGTAAGTACGTCTTTACTCTTGTCATTTCTTTGACCTTTAACTCCTTTTACTTAGGCACGAATACTCCAGATTTAGTTTAACATTCCTAGATTAAATATGGGACTTTAATTTTTCAGTGTCACTGAAACAATTTTTACTGAATCAAACCTGATTTCTGAACATATCTTTAGGAGTTGGGAGGAAGCATCAGCTGCTGACGTTATCAGACGTTTCCTCTTGTTACGTTCTCATAAAATAAAAACAGAATAAAGTATTCTAGTTTCTGCCTGCTGCTACGATCCTCCGAGTCCCAGAGATGAGCAATCAAGTGGGTCAGCCCACACACACACACACACACACACACACACACACACACACACACACACACACACACACACACACACACACACACACTCTGTTACAAGTGTCTGTGTGTTTGTCCTCCTCGCCTGCATCCCTTTTCTCTCTCCATCCATCCAGGCTAATCTCCCATTAGAACCGAACCGACTCTGCAGGCTGTGTTTACTCCGACCTGGGCGGATGTGAAGTGTGTGTTTATATTATCTGGTGCTTTTTTTTTAGCCTGTGTGTTTTTATTTCTTGCTGTTAGAAGAGCTAATCCTGTTGTTGGGCCTTTATCTGGTGATCTTCTGCCATCAGATGCAGCTTTCCACTTCATGGTCAGGAAAGCTCTCCAGGTGAGCTCTCCAGGTGAGCTCTCCAGGTGAGCTCTGCAGGAAACGTTTCATGGAGGAAACATTGCATTTGGCATCAGGCAGTCAGGCTTCATGCACCCTGCAGGATTAGATGGACCTTTGGAACTGAGACTTCACATATTTTCCTTTTATATTTGACAGAACATATTGCCCACAAAAAGTATTTACCTGCGTTTAGCTTTTACAAATCAGTAAAGAAACACGGCTAGCCAGGCTACAGAGAGAGTTGACAATGAAGGACAAGTTTTAGGTTGAAGAATAAAAACTTCAGGTTTGTTTCTGTTCAGCTGCAGAAAGTCATTCCACATCCACACATTGATCTGATCTAAGAATCTCTTCACTGTTTGGCGTCATAATGTAGAGCTGCGTATCATCTGCATGTTCATGTACAGTTTGAACAGCGAAGTGAAGCTGCAGTCAGTTTAATCTTCCTGCCATCTGTTATTCGCTGTGATAATGCATATGTGTGATTTTTCTCCATACATGAATCTGAATGTAACTCAGTTGGACGGGAGCCGCGCAGGTGACCCAGAAAATAGAAAAAAAAAAATCAAAATTGAGGCAAAGAGGCTGATTTATAGATATGAGGATAATGATGAGAGAGAATACATCGCAGCTCTAAGACCTGCCGCCGCAGATAAGAGCAGAACATCACCAATACGCCCCGTTTCCACAGCAAGCCAGCATTTTATCCAACTTCCTGCTTCCAGATAACAGGAAGTGTTTAACACCCGAACGCCGAGGTCAGAGCAGCTTTAAAGATCGATGATTCACTGAGAGAGATGTTTTTAAAACCCATCATTTCCTCACACAACAAGACCCAAATTTATTTACAACATCGATAAAAATGGAAAAAGGCTGAGAATAGATTCACTTTTCAATTTAGCTGCATAATATAAACCTGTATGCAGCTCCAGACCTGAATTTGAAAACCAGAAAAAGGTAGAGATATTTGGCTTTTGGGTGAAAATGATGGAAAATATAAAACGCTTAAGCTCTAATGATATTACATGATGATGTTAGGTTATTAAGTGGAAATAGAGGTGAATTATTGGCCTCAATGTAACTTAGATGAACTGCTGGAGACAAAAACAGGAGGATCTGACAAAGACTGACGAGAACAAAGAAACAGGAAGGGAGTGATTACTGGCTGAAAGAGGAATATAACCAAAAAACACAAATTATATGGAAAAAGGTCATATAAACGTATTTTACAGGACTTCCTGAGGATGATTATACCTGCGACTCTGGTGGTTTTTGATTCTTTTATCCAACAGATTGAAAATATAAGAATTTTTTTAAATCACAAGCAAAGAAATGAGAATATATATAAACAGTAAACATGCAGCAGGTTCTGACATTTACTGATATTTACGTCTTTGCTGGGATCCTGGCATCGTTTGGAGTGGAGCGCTTTATATCTCTAGATTTCAGTTCAAAAAGCACCAACAACACTTTCAGTGTCACTGAAGAATGTTTTGTTTTCTTTCAGTTTATACTTTAGATCAATAAAACACATTAAAAAGTTAAATGTTTATTCTAACCTCAAACTTTAAGTTGTTTCCTCTGCAGCAGGACGCCTCTATGCAACAACCTGCATCAGTTATGAGCTAAAAACATTTAAATAAACTTTGCATCAGCAGCTCTACCTGCAGCGATGATCATTGATTAGCTTTGCCTATATGCTAGTAGGAGAATTAACGTCGATGGGGTCAGTTTCTGTTCACCTGGCAGAAGTTGGCATTGATTTTAACACCAAGTTTTAAACTCAGTCATTAAGTCCAGAGCAGCAGAGCTGCAGGCGGAAGCATGAGCTCCTTCCACAAGGTTCGGTTCAACAACTCCAAAAGTTGGCTGAGAAAATGCTAAACTTTCCCTCAGCCAGAGAACTGGTAGATTTTCCTCCATTCATGATGTTTTCCAACTTGCCAGAACTTTCTTGAAATTTTTTGGCATGAAATAACTCAAATGCAAATAGAGCAGATGCCAGCAGGAGCCTGAGGAGGCTAACCTGTGTTTTCAGGGCGGAGTCTGGGCGAAGCTAACCCGACCGCTAGCCCTGCCTCCCGGTTCCCGTTGCTCAGACCTGCACTGTCACCTGCCTCATTAGAGCAGAACCGCTGAGAGAGACCCAGAAGCAGCATGCAGGGGAGGAAACTCACACGGCCAGGCAGGGAGATGCTGCTGCTGCTGCTCTCTGATGTGTGTGTGACAGAGAGCCGGAGCGTGTGTGTGCAGCAGAGGGTTTTGATTTTCCTCTTGTTAGACAGGGGAATGACTTACGGCCATACCATTGTCTGTTAAAGACCCCAGGACCCTCCATCTGTCTGCACACAGCACGTCCAGGAAGCAGCTGTGAAACTACGATTTAACTGATATCTGCAGTTAAAGACCTGCCAAAAGCCGCTGCGCTCTGCCAATATCCACATTTTTACATTTCATCAATTTCATGCTAAAAACAAAAAGCCACAGTTCAGTCCCCGATTGTGTTCTTGGCAAAGTGGAAAAAAGGCAATTATGAGAAAGAAGAAGTCTGCTGCTAAAACATGGAATTATAATATTAATGACAATGACGAGGCGCCGGAGCAGAACGCTGTGGAATCTGATTAAAATGACACATTAGAATCAGTTCAGGTTCAGGGTTCCAGCTGCACACAGCCAGCGCAGCGATTAGCAGCTGCACAGCAAAAACACGTCAGGCTGCAGAAAACAGACGCAGTTATGATCCTCTCATAATCCAGCTCAGAACAGAAGAAAGGAAACAGAAGCAGCACCGGTTCATAAAGCTTCATATCACAACACGGCACCAGAAGTTCACAGCAGGCTCCGTTTAGGAAACACCAACATTTATTCTGTTTGACCTTTTTTGTCCCAATTAAATGCTTCAGACATTGAAAACAAGATTTCATTCATTAAGGAAACGAAGCTGTCGAAACCAACCAGGAACTGCAGGATTAAATAACTAACATCCAAACTAAAAACGCTGCTGCTTCTGGAGGACAAACCAACCACTTCTCTACTCTCTGCTACATTCTCCTACTACTCTTCAATTCTGCATCATTGGCTGTTTTGTCAGTTTCTCTGTTTTTATTGATCTTCATAAAAACAGCATCTTGTCTGGCGTTTAGCTGAGACATTTTCCTGGGGAAGATCAGCTGAACTACTGCTGACAACAGCTCAACGTTCTCCCTCTATAAATGATGAACCTGACATCATCTCTGTGTTTAACCCAGTCTCTGTCCTAGTCAAAGATACAGGCTGAGCTTTGTTGCAACAAAAGATGTTTCCCAGCTGATAGTCCAGAGGAAACGGTTCTATTGGTCCCAAAACGTCAACATTTGCTCCACTTTCAGCTGCTGTGGTTCTCTTTCTCAAACCAACCAAACCCTTTGAGCAACCTGTTCCCCTCCTGGCCTGTGGGGGCGCTGCACCAACACCACTGAAGGAAACACCAAAATCTCTGAAGACACTGAGCGCAACTTCCTTCTTCACCAAATGGAAACTAAAATGGAGGCGTCGGATTTTAGCGGTTGGAGGAGTTCAAAAAACAACGAGCCGTTTCTGCTGCTAGCGCTACACTAGCATGTTAGTTTTGGTTGTATTTACCCAGAATGCCCTGCACTGTAGTCCACTTCCTGCTTTTGGAGCGGTCTCTGGTCCGCTTGGCGTTCACATTCAAAATGAACCAGAGTTCACTTCAATCGAACCCAGACTGAGGTCTGGAGGACCAGAGGTCAGAGGTCAATTAGAATTTACACCTCACCAAACAAACCAAACGTTTTAGGCAAATGGCCAGGAGTTGGTTTAAAACGGACCAAACAGGGTTGGTGGGAACGCGCTCTACCTGCATATTCCCTCTTTCGTCTTGTATTTTTTAAAAACCGGCTCAGAGTTTCTCTGTTTGCCGTTTCTCCACAGAAGTTACTTTCCCCGTTAAGTTTTTACTTTTCTTTAACATAGAAAACACTCCTGTTGTTTCTGAACTTGAATCACCAATCAGTTCACAGGATTAGCAAACTTACAAAACAATGAACATTCATGCTTGTTAGGAGGCTTGTTTACCATTTAAAATCTGGATTTAAGATGAAGAAAAAGTAAAAACTGTTTATGGGAACTAAAGATATCTGTATTCATCCTGACAGTTATAAAACATTTTGTAACAACCCAGCTAGTGGAGAAAAGCAAACTTGTGACTGAATCAGGTTTCTCCACCTAGCTGCGTTCATCACTTTCAGCCTTGCTGACGGAGTAAAGATGTTTCCCAATCTCTGGATCAGAACCTGAACCCCCTCCGCCAGAACCAGGCCGCGTCTGCTCTTCATTACGGCTCTATCAGTCCCACATGGGCGGCTCCAGAGCTGCTTTAAAGGAGCTCTAGTTACCCAAAGGGGTCAAGTTTGTAGCAAACCTTCGGATGAGCGGCGTTCAACAGCCCTGACGTCTATGACATCATCATTACCCGCCCTGCTCCAGAACCTGCAGGCGTTCAGACTGAAAACACAGCGAGAGCCCGTGCTGCAGCGTGTGTGTGAGAGAGAGAGAGAGAGAGAGAGAGAGAGAGTCCGCTGACCCTGCAGGCGAGAGGAAACAGATGCTTTGTGAGGGAGTTTACACAAGACCGCAGGATCAAATCCAAGCCACAGGCAGGAACGGCTTATTGCTCAACAGCACTTAAACCCAGCAGAGCGATGTGAGGAGGGATTTCTGCCTGCAACCCCACCAAACACACAGCCAGGCTTCAACTACGCCACGTTTCACCACACATGCTGCTCGTTTGTAATCTCTGTACAGGTTGAAATATTTCACTCTCTTCTCTGCCCAGATTTAGAATAAATAAAACCTCTAAATGTAGAAAATCTGATCGATGTGTCAAACTACAAGGTCCAGCATACTTACATCTACTTGAGTAGCTTTTTTGAAAACAGTATTTTTACTACGTTATTCTTTTCACTTTTGCTAAATAATTAAATAATAAATAAAATTAGTAATTTTATTATGAAGTATTTCTACTCTAACTTGAGTAAAGTTTCTGGATTTTCTACTCACTGAATGAAAATCAAACTTTCACCAGACAGAAACCTGCAGTTTTAAAGTTTAATCAGCTTTTAATTGAAAGAAACTGATCTGGGAAAAAAAATTTATTTTGTTATTTTTTGTTACTTATATAAATTATTGTCATTTTTGTCCTTAAAATAGAAAGATTTCCTCTTAATCTTATATTTTGGCCTGTCTGATGATGTAACTTTTAAATATTAATTGACTGATAATTTGATCAGTTACTTAGTACTTGAGTAAACTTTTTATCAAATATCTTTTTTTACTTTTACTTGAGTGAAACTATGTTGAAGTAGATCAACGTTTATCCCAGTTCCTTTGAAATAATATCAAAATAAACATTTTGATGCCTAAAGCCGATAACGTTCCTTCAGTGAACCAACCGGCAGCTTTTCCTCCTTCCCACTCTGGAAACAAACGTTCATTTGCTCAGGAACTCTGACGTCACCGTGGATGTGGAGTCCGACAGAGACGGATGGGAACCGGAGTAAAGCGAGCGCCGCCGGGTCGCGTGGGAGGAGAGGCAGGTGAAGACGGTGGACGCTTCACTTGTTTAAGGATTCGGCTGATTCCTAAACTTTACATGCTTCATATAACGCAAACTTTCCTTCAGCTGAGGAGAAACAATGTTTTCATGACTCTCCTTTGTTCCCGGAGCCTTTAGGTAATTAATTCATCATCTGAATGTATTTCAGTTTCAGGTTCAGCAGACAGTTTAAGTGCTTTTTGATTGTTGATTCACTTCACAGTTATGACAGAGTCGGAGTTTGAATCTCTCCAGCTGGGAAAAATGTTTGAATGTAAAGATCCTGTCACAGAATGGAAGCTATAAATGTTAAACTTTTAAAAGTTTATCCAGACAGATAAACTCTAATTAAAGTCCTCAGTATGATTTAGAGGAGAAACGTAACGGATCTGCTGACAGACGGCCCACAGCATCACCTTTTAAAGCCCCGATCGTGTCCTACAGCACGGCTGGAGAGCTACTCAAAAATGTAGCATTATGGTGAAAACATAATTTAAAATTCAAAATAAAGAGCTTAAATCAGGAATAAAAGGTTTGAAACAGCTAGAAAACTGGAGCAGATCCAGAACTTCACTGCTTTTCAAGCAATAAATTATTTTTTTAAGGTTTTAATGAAGTTGGTGAGATTGTGTTAAATAAAAAGTTACAAGCCAGTCTGGTGTTTTACGTGTTTAGGAGTTGGTTGGTTGTGGTTCCAGAAGCTGTCGTCATCATCATCATCATCATCATGTTGTTGTAAAACAGAGTTTTCCTCTATCACCTCATTGGTTGAATTCTCTTCATGCTGACGTTACTTTAACTAGAACAGCTAACAAGCAGCTCTAGGAACTCAGAGCTGCTGCATAAATCACTCTGCGGGAAACAAATCTTCATTTCCACATGCATGCTAAACACATTCAGCTGGGTTTGGGGTTAAAATCCTGAAGCAAGACAGCCAACAAAAGCCTTCTGCAGAACAATGGCATGCATGTCGGCTCATGTCTGCATGCAGAACGTGTTTCAGTGAGAGAACGGCTTCATGTGGGAGTGGAGAGGTGATGAATGTATAGGAGACGGAATAAAGTGGAACCAGAGTCAAACAGGGAGTTCAGATTCCCTCCATCCTCCACAGATAGCAGATGTTACGTCCTGAAGTTGGCCTCAGACTGGATGTTTACAGAGACTTTATAATTCATTTTGTTGTTTGTTTATGTTGGATATTTAAAATGTCTTCCAGTTCCAGTGTTCATTGTAATTTAAAGTTTATTACGGAATGTGTTTTTGTATTATTTATGGCAGGAATCCAGCAGGACCTTTTTTATTACTTGAACAACAATATTATCGTTTATCACAGTAACTTCAGGAAAGTTTCTTATCTTACAGGCTTACAGGTTATCAAAGATCAATAATCCAGATTCTAATAAACATTTAACACTGGAACTGGAAAACATTTTAAATATCCAAATAAACAAAACAGAACCAACAAAAAAGCTGGTTGAGACCAAAACATCCAGTTTTTGATAGAAAACCAATAGATCATGCAAATGGAAGTTATTGAGCTTGTTTTAATCCATCATGTGATTGATTGATTTATTGATTGATTATTGAGACAGGCCTACTAATCATCTCACGCCTTTTGAAAAGCTTTCCTCTCCACAGCTGAAGCTGGGACATTAAACTGCAGACTGTGTAGGAAGCCTGACTTCATAAAGCGACCAGTCGGGGTGAAGCACCACCAGAACGTTTCGGCTTGTTTGGGTTTTCCCGTCCCAGCAGCATGTGATCCGAGGGTTTTGCCACATGACGGCAGAGCAGCTGACGCATACCGACGCAGCGTTCATGCAGCCTTCTCAGACAGACTCGCATACCAGTGTTTCCACCACAAACACGCACACATCTCCAAAATGAACCCATTGTCCTGCAGTGGGACCGGGACGGAGAGGCTCCGCCCCCAACCCGGCTCGACCCACACTGCACGCTTTCTTCATGGAGGACGGCGTCACTAACAGGCTGCATGGAGGATGCTAGCCAACTCAGGCGGGGGTCAGAGGTCAGCTCTGGTTGGGTCCTACGGTCAGGGCGCCACTGTGCTGTCCACTGTACGCCTGCTGAAGATGAAGGCTCATGAATGCTGCATGAGAGCGCTGTGGCGGCGGCGGCGTGGAGGGAAACAACGGGGAAGATTTGATCTGAGACGGAGGATAAAGAGAGTCTGTGAGGAAACAAAGAATCGCTTCATGACAACCAGGGTGAAACGGCATTTTATCCACGTTTCCTCCTCCACTCTCAGGAGGCGAGCATGTTGGGGAAGGACTTCTCCCATCAAGGGAAACATTGGTGGACCGTAGCAGAGCGCTGAACTTAAAGATANATATGGTCTTTATATTTAAAACTATCCTGTTGTAACAGTTTGTTATGAGACAGATAGTCTGTTATCTCCTCCAGCTACTACTACTGTCTGAAGATATGCACCAAAACAACCAATCAGAGACAGCGGGACTTAGCGCTGTCAATCAAGCTCATGCACTCACTGCTAAATATGCTAATAACGGAGAAACAACTTTTTGTTAAAGAAAAACTGTTTATCTGCTGTCATCAGTGGCCATGCTAACTCACATTAGCGTCACAACATGCTATGCTAGCTAAACCACAGCAGAGAGAAAAAGTGGGGAGTGATTGATAGCGCTAAAACCCGCCTCCTGGCTCTGATTGGTTGTTTCGAGTTGGCTCAGAGGAGCTACATTGTTTTAAATAGTATCAAGACATAGTGACAGTTTCAGCAAATATGTAAAAAATATTTATGAGTTATTAAAGTGGTGGCAGCCATTTTGAGTACCTTTACTCAAGCTTGACAGCCTAATAAGCTTAATAAATTAACTTGGATAAACTTAATTTGATTTGTGAACAATTAATGCAATT
>CAEFZX010020862.1:0-12366 GCA_903066825.1 Alfaro cultratus | reverse complement strand
ATATTACATTTAAAGGGGAATGTGTTTCCAGCCAGATAGTGCCATTTTAGTAACTATGTTACCTTCAATTGTCATAAAAAGCTACGTTTATCCACAATGACCTAAGAAATCTGACTTAGTAATTTAAAGACGTGAAACTGCATTCAGAAAGTCATCACAACGTCACTCTTCTATTAACCCGTTAAAAACGTTTTTACCAGAATTGTACTTAGAAGTAGCTCCTATAATGAGCTGCAGTTGTTTGCTAATTGCTGCTGGCTAGTTTGAAGGAGCTGAGTGGGAGAGCCGCAGGATACAGAACAATTCATCTTCCAGCTACTCCATAAGTCTCTCCTCTTAGAGCGACAACTATTGCAGATTTGCACCGCTTGCTTAACAGACATTCTCAACCTGCGCTCCACGTTACTCTGCTTTTGTCAGTGCTGCCTTCAAGGAATGTGGAAAATTTCAGTATCAAAGAGCCGCACGAGATCCGCCAAAGCGGGAGCCACATGTTCGCCACCCCTGATCTATAACATAGTATCTGTTACATTAAGATTTTTCTACAACGAAACACAAGCCCATGTTTTTATGGTTACTGGTTTCGCTCTGCTCTCACCAGCTGGCTGCTGTCATCAAAGTTCCTACAGTTCAAGATGGCTGAAGTCTGGAAACAGCCAGCTGCTGTTTCTGGATGTTCAGGGTTCCTTCTGGGAACAAACGCCTCTCACTGTAATGGACGGGAACTGACCCAAATCTGGGCGGGTTTGAAAAACGTGTCGTCCAGCTACAAAGCTGTCAGTATAAATATATGTAAAAGTACCAAATGTGTCATAATTGTTAAGAGAAATGACAAAAACAAACAAAAAATAACAAATCTAACAGGATTTTTGTCCAACAAGCAGAAAAAGTCAGCCATATTTTTTTTTTCTCTATTTTTTTTATTTTGGAAAACTTTAAGAGCCTTCTTCCAACTGCTTTCTTATATTATTTAGTTAAATTGTGAATAAAAGTTCAAGAAAGTTTTATTCTTTCTTGAATATTCTCTTTCTTTATTCAACTTCCAACATTCTGCTTGATAAAACAAAAACTGAAGAGAAAACTAAACGATAACTAGCTTATTCCACTGAACAGTGACGACAGGATGAAGTTACTTCTGTAAGTAAGAGTAAAAGACTGACAAATAAAACCATAAAAAACAATAAAATGCAAAAATCTTATCAAGCCATATTGTATAATTTTTTATGTATTGAATTAAATCACATTTGAAATGATTCAAATAAAAAAAAGTCTTGATTTATTTCTTTAAAAATAGAATAGATTCATTTTTCCAGGGGTGGCCAGGCCCCCCTAAGCCCCCCTTGTGGATGTCACTGTGAACAAATCAGCTTAAACGTGGCAGTGTGTATGAAAACGTAACACTAAAAACATATAGATGTAAAACCTCTGAGGTTTGATGTAAAACTTTCATAAAGTTAAAACATCAAACCGCCTGCACATTCTAGAACACAGTGGACTGAAACTCCAGTTTTTTATGTATAATTTACTTTCCCCTAAACATCACCAGGAAAGACATCTGCTGTCTAAAAGCCGTGGCGCCCCGGGCCAAAAGCTTGGCTCTCGCAGCGTTTTATTTACAACATTGCGTGTGATGGGGGAACGGCGCGCTCCGTCCCAATAACAGATTGTCAGTTTGACGCTGACGCCACACGGAGAGACACGGCAGCCTGAGTTCATCTCACTGAAACGCTGTTTACATCCGGGAAGGTCTCAGGGCCACAAATGCACACACAGCACATGCAAAGAAGTAAACACTCATATAATCCCTTTTTCTCTTGCTTTTTGCCTGGAATGACTTAGAATTATGTTGGAGTTAAACTGTTTCTCTTTAGAATAAAAACAGATTTTATTGCTACTAATTAATCCATTAAAACAGCCTAAACATGATAAATATTGAGAGCCGTCTTTCTGTTTTGTTTTGTTTTTTTGTCTCAGCTAAAAGTTTTGAATATTTCAGTCTGCTGTGAGGACATTTGGGATTTTAAATGGTCTCTGCAGCACAATAAATCAAAGCCAACATGGAGTCTATAGATAGACTTGTTTAAACATACTGTCACTACAACATGCAGATGGACACATATACACAACAAGACAACTTCCTTTCACATAATTAACAGCCCCTCCACAATAGCACCAATAATAGTTTCCCATCTCTAAGCTGGTGACAGCAGTGACCTCTCCCTGACCTTTGGTTCCTGGTCACAGGAGCACCGAACAACTGTTCTGGACTCATTCACATAAACTAGGCAGGCTGAAGACATCTTTGAAACTGGAACAGATGACATTTGTCCTGTTTAATTGGTGTTCAGGAGACAGGTTTCACATCATTAAGATAAGCTAGTTCTACGCTAGTTCTAAGCATTATGATAAGCTAGAACTAGCTATCTTAGGTAGCTTATCTAGAACTAGCTAGCTTAAATAGCTAGCTAGCTTTAAGCATTAGGATATGCTTGAACTAGTTAGCTTAGGTAGCTTATCTAGAACTAGCTAGCTTAAATAGCTAGCTTATCTAGAACTAGCTAGCTTAAATAGCTAGCTAGCTTTAAGCTAGTTTTAAGCATTAGGATATGCTAGAACTAGCTAGCTTATCTAGAACCAGCTAGATAATGTTGCAGATATATAGTTCTAATAAACTAATAAGCTAGCTTATAACTTTTTTACTTTTACAGTAGTTAAAGTAAAAAGTAGTAAAAGTAAAAAGTACAAGAAATTATTCACAACATCAATTGTTTAATATTTTTAAAATTACATCATCAGACAGACCAAAATATAATATGTATTTTAAAAATAAAAATGAAAATGATTTATATAAATAACATACCTATAAAATAACAAACTCAGGCAAAAGAAACATTTTTCCAAACCTGTTAATCTGATAAACTAGTTCTAAATTAGCTCATCTGGCTAGCTACTTCTAAGCTAGCTTAGAACTTTTCTAAGCATTAAGATAAGCTAGAACTAGCTAGCTTACCTAACTCATCTAACTAGCCTTTCAGTTTTATTTTATTTTATTTTTTATTTTATTTATTATTAGCTCTTTAAGTTTTTTTTTTTTTTTTTACAAGCAATGAGGCAGGAAGTTTGACTTTATTTGCTATGTCAGAAAACCTCTGTTATGTCAGGATGAGGCTGTGTTTGAATTAATTATTTTATCACAACTCTTAATTACAAATATTTATGGAAAACTTTGAATATCATCATAACTATTGATTTAAACGGCTTTGGGACAAAGCGATGCAGCAGACATCCTGACGCGTGTCACTGATCGCTGCTGTTTATGTTCTCACATCCCAAAACAAGCTGGAAGTGGCCCAGTCTAATCACAGCGGCTGCACGATCAGCCTCATCTCTCCTCACTGCAGAAATCTCCACTGACAGAAACAAGGAGCCACAGATTTAAGCATAAAGTCGGGCAGATTTAGTTTCGTGTGAAATAATTTGGCTCATCTTGACTCATAGCAAACAGGCTAATCTGAAACCACAAGTGGAAATCACTTAATATGCTTCCTGAATATGACAGAAAATCTCTTCCTTCTCTTCACCTGATCTGCCTGATTATTAGATATACGAAAAAATCTGCAGATTTCATCACCTCTGTGCAACAAATTAAAAAAACTGTTGTGTTTTAGCTATGAGTTGGTAGAGTTCCCAAAAATTGCAAAACTGCTTCAACATATTTTTATTCAAGTAAAAGTAAAAAAGTATTTGGTAAAAAAGCTACTGAAGTACTGAGTAACTAATCAAATTATTACAGTAGTCATTTAATATTTAAAAGGTACATCATCAGATGGACCAAAACGTAAAGTGATGTGGAAACTTTAAAGATCAAGATGAAAATAATTCATATATGTAACAAAAGAATAACAAAATTAGGCAAAAATATTCAGTTTCTGTCACTAATAAACTTATAACAGGTGTGTGAATTGTTTGGTTAAATATATTTACCCAACATTGGTTATAGTATCCAGAAATTTTACTCAAGTAAGAGTAGTGATATTTCATAATTAAATGACTCAAGTAAAAAGTACAGCAAAAATAATACTTTAAACAAAGTAAAAATGTTTTTTCTTAAAAGATTACTCAACTAAAGGTAACTGAATTAATGTAAGTGGTTACTACACAGTACTAAATCTCACTTTTTGCATTATTTATTGCTGTTACCTTTTGTGTTAGACTTTTAGTGAGGGGTCTAAGAGAGTTGTTTTTATTTTATTTTATTTTATTTTATTTTATTTTATTGCACATTAAACACATTGAACTCTGACTGGCATCAGACCCAGATCAGAGTTTTGACTATGAGGTAATGAGATACCAACATTTTCTTCATTCAGTACATTTTCTTGTGTGATTTGTGGCTTTTATGTTTGTTTTTAATTTTTAGTTGTTATTTTTTCTCTTCTGTTAGAAACTGAGACATTGGATCACAAATCCCTCCACCAAAAGACGGAGCTCAAATAAAAAGAAACATTAATGTCACCAGATCCATCTATTTACCATTCCTGTGAATCAGTTTATTAAATTTCTCTTGCACAGCAGGAAGCGCGTGTGAAACTCTGTGTGGGGGGAATTTAATTGCTTCCGCGATCCCAGGAGCTGCAGCACAAACACCCTGGATCCTATCAACGCTGCAGCCCACCTGCTGGCTCAGAGTCTGCTGGTCCTCTGGGAAACAGGCTCTCTGTTTCACACATCCTGCAACAGCTGAGCTCTCAGGTGCTGTGGCAACAGGAAGCAGCGCCGCAGTTTCTCCTCGGCTGGTCAGTTGGTGGTTAAGAGTCTGATTTAATTTTCATATGTGGAGTCTCCAGGCGGTGGGAGGAGTTCGATGTCCAACTCAAGGATGATGATGCTTCAGCAGCTGCAGGACTGAGTCCCTCCTCATCGTTCTGCTGCAGACAGGAACCTTGACTTTCTGACTTAAAGGGAAATGTTTTGCTTTGAATTTGTTCCACTTGAAGTTTCAGCATAAACTTTAAACTTGTTTTTTTTTTTACATTTGCTTTATATGCAACCAAACACACACTGTAAAACATTTGAAGGTGGTTTAATTTGAAAATGAAAGTTCACCTGCTGCCTTGAAAATGAATTTAACTCAACAAGAAAATTGTTTTGGCTTTGACTCAGAAATCAATGTTCATGAAGTTGATTTAACAACAAGAGACAAGTTGTCTAAACATTGTTTTTTAAGTTCGTTAATCTTGAATTGTGAGTTTTAACTTAATGCTGCAATTTAAATCAAATAATTAGTTAAGGAGTCCACATTTCTCTATTATTTTCACTGACAATACCAGCTACTGTAAGAAATAATCCTGTAAATGTACAGTAAGACACTGTCATTTTACTGTAAATGTAACCCATTTGCATTATTTATTTATTTTTTTTACAGCAGATTACTGTTAAAGTAAATACAGTGGTGAAATATGAAGTAAAACACTGGTGTCTGTAGCTGCCAGGATTTTACTGTAAGTTTAGTTTTACTACAGTAGTAAATTAGATTGTTAGAACTGAAGAAAAATACAGGATGGCACTTTGCACCTCAGGAACCTAAAACTATATGAACATTATTTCTGTAAAACCGTTTATTGTGTAATATTTCCCATCCCACCATGCAAAGCTTCGTCCTTCTCTTCTTTCCCTCATGTTTTTATCTTTCATAATGGATGCTCATCCATTCTCTGCAGTTGCTAAGGTGTGCGCATTCATTCCCATGAGGCAGCTGGTTGGACGTGTGACCTGGTTGACCCGAACTGGATTAACCAGCTAATGTGTCTGTGGCTTGATTCTGCAGGTCTAATCATAGCAGAGGTAAAGTATCTGCTTCTGTCACACACACACACACACACACACACACACACACACACACACACACACACACACACACACACACACACACACACACGCCCACACACACACCGAGGGAGAGCGAGCTTAAACCCACTGCAGCTCTTATGAGTGTCAGTCTGCCATGTTCTGATGCTGCAGTTTAATGTTGAGCTGAGTCTTCATGTTTTGTTGTTCTGCTGAAGTGAACAGATGTGAGACGTAACGACCATGAAGCTGAACGTCAGAGGAAGGAAAACGTGTCCAGATCGTTTCTGTTTTTCTCTATAAAAGCTGTTCTGAAACCACATTAATGTTTAGGTTTCACTGAGAAAGAACCGGGTCCTCAACAGGACATGGCATTGTAGAAAAACAAACTTTTAAACCTTAACGCTGCCAAGTGTAGCTTTTATTTTTTTTAAAGTTTATTTTTATTTTTTTACATTTTTGTTAAAACTGTCACTATGTCGAGACAAAATAAAATAAATCTGTGGAAAAAGATCAAGCTCCTCTACACTCTTAGAAATTTCAGCAAATGTATTGCAGAAATTTAACGTAATGTTATTATAAAGTACAGTTTAATTCTATTATTTGATGTCTTTTTCTGTTAGAATCAAAAATTATGACTATTAAAATAGTGGTGCAATTCAATATATTTTTTAGTGTTTTTCTTAATTTTGTTCATTATCTTTCTTCAGTTTTACAATAATTTACAATAATTTACTACTGTACGTTTTGTAATAAAACTAAATTACAGACACCAGTATTTTTACTGTATGTTTACTGTATTTACTTTAACAGCAAATTACTTTTAAAATTAATTACAGTGTTGAACATTTTACTGTAATTTGCTGGCAGCTAAATTCACCTGTATTTACCTTTTTTTGCAGAGTCTATACTGTTTTTACAGTAATCTACTGTCAGGTACAGAAAATGTACATTTATTGTAAAATGCTGTAGCTGCCAGCATCTAACTGTAAATCTACAGGATTATTTCTTGGAGTGTAGAAGCAGAAAGTCACAGCGTTCGACGTTCCTCGTGACCATAACAGGAAAAATCCAAACTGGAAATGTCAAATTATTTATGATTTCAAATGACTTATTTTGGTTTCCTTCCCTGTTTTATTACATTAATATTATTTGTTTATTATAACTTAGTGTCTAAAGTTGAAATTGTGTTTTTTTTTTATCTTATTTTGCTGCTTTATAACACAATGTGCTCTTCTCAGTTAGTTCTTTTTCTGGTTAAATGAAGGTTAAACAAACAATATATAACCTTTAAAACGCAGAAATAATATTTGAAATTCTGTAAAATATTTCAGATGAAGAAATCACTTTTGTTTTTTCTCTCATGGCAAAGGTGCATTTGCATGTTTTATATATTCAAACATCATCCATATTGAAAGATGCAAACATTGTTCATGCACACACACACACACACACGCACACACACACGCACACACACACACACACACACACACACACACACACACACACACACNCACTCACACACACACTCACACACACACACACACACACACACACACACACACACACACACACACACACACACACACACGATAAGTGAGCTGCAGATCTGCCAGTGTCCTTACTTATCTCCAAAGCTAATTACATGTCTAACAGGGTAATTAGTTGATTTGCTGGACTGAGTTTCAGCATCAATTTCAGCTCAGAGGAAACCCGACTCTGCGTTAACCTGACAAACACATGCTGCTTCTCAAGGGGACACAATGCATGCTTAGCACATGCCGAGGCACCGAGCTGCACAGTTTAACCGTTTCTTTTGATCGAGATCTTTGACTGCCTCTCATTACCATCAATCATCCATCCTTTGTCTAAACCTGACGGTCGGGGCGGCTGGCCGGGCCAGAGGACAGAGACACACAGGTTATCAACCATAGAGAAGCTAATTTACCTAAGAATAATAAACAAGTTTTATCAATGGAGCAAAACGTTTTATGAACAACAGCTAAACATCACAACGTGACATCATTTATTTGGTGGTAACACTTTATTTGATGCATAAGACTGACATGACACTGTCATAAACATGACATCTGTTATGAACATGAAGGAGTCTTTATGAATGTCTATGACTGTTGCCATGAAGTGTGATTTGGTAAATAATTACATTTTTGTTGCAAAGTTGCTCTAAATGTTGCTTTAAAAGTCCATTAAAAGTGCCAACTTTGCATTGTTTTGTAAATAACGACACTTTAATGAAAAATGTTCCTTCAAAATGTATTCAGCTCCACCTTCCTTCCCATTTTTCTCCTTATTGTGTCTTTTTCTCATCACAATCTGGATGATTGGATGGAGATTTACATGATGTGTCAGAGAAACTTAGAGGTTTTAATGGTTAAGATCCTGCTAATGTGTCTGTGGAAGCGAAAGCGAAAGGAAGTTTCCCTGAGGAACACCAATAAACATCCTCTGTTGCTCCACCCTGCTGCTGTCATGCTGGGGAATCAGAAACATGACAAACAGATTGGGGTTGTGGCTCGACAGCCCTCTCTCACTGTGGCTCTGCATCCAGGGGCCTCAGTGGTTGTAATGATCTATAGCCGGTGTCCGTCCGTCCGGCCGGGTGCGGGTCCGTCCCGTCGGAGGGCGCGGCCCGGAGAGGCCCGTGTTTAGGCTGGTTCAGGAAACAGACCCCTTCCTCCGACTAAACAGCAAAACGCTGCTGGGAATTCGGTCCTTCACCATGAGAGAGGTCACCGGCAGGTCAGACTCTGCAGGGCCGGCCTGAGGCTGGATGGGGCCCCGAGCAGAATTAGATTCTGCTGACACCACAGCACCACCCTGGTTTAATGTTTCACACCTTCTGTACTCAAATTCCTTAAAGATGACCCTTTATGATTCATTGAACCGGTTCCAATAGCTCTGTAGGTTATACAAGACATGTTGCACAAAATCATCCTTACATAATGAGATTTTAATTTGCTCTCTTCTGCCTGTTTTGAATTCCTTTCATAATGAGCTGTTTTAGGGAGTCCTGTCACTTTAAATCAAAATGAGTTGCTGCTGGCCACGCCCCCAACTCAACATTTACACTCGCACATGAAAATGGCTGCAAACAGAAGTGCCACTGTACAACTATACATCTTTGAAAAGCAGAAGTGGAGCCTCCTGCACAACGAACAAGAATGCAGCAAGTGGTTTCTGGACGGTAAGACAGCAATAAAACACTTGTCTTTTCCAACAGCCATTGTACAGTGGTAGAACGAGATGATCTGGGCTTTGCTAAGGTCGCTAGGTTAAGGGCCGTGCCTGAAACGACTAATTTTTCAGACATCAAAAAACATTAGTTTATTGCCAAAAAATGACTGGGTGGTTTTTTTTTTAAAGCTTTTTCTTTGGTTGTTTCTAGAAGCAGTTATGATCCAAATGAAAGTACAAAAACCTGCAAAAAAGGAATTTTACATAAAAGGTCCCTTTTAAATCAATTATGTGACATCAATTTATTTTGATTTATCCAATAAACAGCAAATGTGATGAAGCATTTTAGTTGGCAGAAGCTGTGACTATACAGCAAACGTTGGTTTATTTCTCTGATTTACTTACTAGATGTTGTTGCCGCATCTAATCGCAAAGCAGAAGAGAACAATTTGTTGTGCTTATGGTTAAAGGTTAAAGTGTTAAATATATTTGAAACCATTTAAAGTGTGCATGAACTGTAAGCAATTAGCAAACACCTGGTGGAAATACTAGAGCTCATTATAGGAGCTACTTCTTAGAGAAACGCTGGAAAAAATGTTATTAAATGGTTAATAGAGGAAGATGAAGGCGGAGCTCTGGGAAAGGCAGGAGATTTTAAAGAGACAGCGGCCCAATTTCCAGGTATTAAATTACAAAGTCAAATTTCTTTTACATCATATTTGATATATACAGCATTTTTAAAACAACTGAAGGTAACATAGTTATTCGATTGTGCTATAAAATTACACCATGTACCTGGAAAACACAAAATATTAAGAATCTAACATTTTTGTGAGTTGTCTGTTTTGAGTGAATACAAAAGTCACTTTATTCTTGATAAAAGTTTAATGCAAAAATCAAGAAAACACTTAAAATAAATGGTGATAAACCAGAAAAACAGAGAATCTGTTGGTTATTCTCTGCATTTTCCAAACATTTTGACCACGACGGAGCTCAAACTGACGTTCGGACCTGTAGACATCTTTTCTCCAGCCTGTGGCAGAACTGATGCACTCATATCTCTGCGCTTTTTATATCCAGGAGCAGAGAGATGGATGCAGGCCGAGGGGCTGCAGAGAACGGCTGTGCCTTCATGTGAAGGTCGTTCATCAGCGCTGACAGAGGTCGTGTGAGTGGGAACTTTCCCTGCATCGTCTGAACAACTGAGCTCCTGCAGGACAGCAGGGAGTTTTTAGAGGCCAGATCCTCATCCTGACTTTTATCGGCCATCTGTTTTATTTTCGCTTGAAATAATGTACAAAAAAACGTTTTTGGGTTTCAGGGCAGTAAAGGAAAGTCGCGTGAAAAAGGTTTGCTCTTTTAATTTTGTTCTTTAAAGAGAAAAAAGATTGATGCATAAAACATCAGGAGGGGCGCAGCTCTCCGTGTTTGGTTAAAAACAAAAGGCAAAACATTTGTGTTTGCTTGTTCTATATCTGCTTGATAATGATCAGAATCATCTCAAGAACTTGCCAAATATTTAAAAATATATTCAAATACTTGTGGGATTTCTGCAGCTTGAACATTTGCAACAAACATATATTTTACAATGTTGAAATTCAGGATCTTGTTTCATAAATTAAACTGAAAAAAGAGAAAAATGTGTAAAAATTAAAGAAGTTATACTGCAAAAATGACTTTTAGATCATTTTAAACACTAGCCATTAAGTTTAAAAAAATAATCAGGCATATTAGTTTAAAAGTGAAATTAATAATAATGGTTTTATTCCAGATTTCTCTACTTTACTTAACTGAACATTTTGGTATATTTATTGTCAATCAGAGGTGAAATTTTCACTTCATTTCATTTTACTTTCCTGATAAATATAATATATAAACTCCACTCTAAAAACTGACAAACTGGTCATTTAATAATAATAATAATAATAATAATAATAATGTCCCTCTCTCAGAACAGAATTAGATTATAATATAATATGTTTAAAAACACTGAATAATTAAGAATAAAAAACATAATTGATATGCGTTGAGTGAAATAAAAATATTTGACCTGTTGCATGTGAATTACACTATAAAAATGGGGCATGAAGTTAAATACATGTTTTTTCTGTTCTGTTTTATTTTAAATTACCATCATATGAACAGATCTGACAGAAACGTTTTAGGATTTGTTTTCCACATTTGATTTCTAATCAGAAATATTAATATTTATACTGTATGTATTTAATAGATTCATTAAATACATGCATGTGTCAATAGCAGAGATGGATGGAGAACCAAACTTGTCCTCAAGTCCGATATCAACATATTTTTATTCAAGATATCATGCAAGAGTAACATATTTGGTAAAAGTGAGTAACTGATCAAAAATATAATTTAAGATTTTTAAATTACAACATCAGATGAAACAACGTGAACCAAAAATAAACATTTTCCAAATCAGTTTGTGATGTAATTAGTTTCTCTGGCCAATTGTAATGCAGCTTTAATTGATTAAATTGTAATATTTTATCTTTTCAGTGTTGCATTTAGCAGAGTTTTGGTTTTAAATACAGGAGATTTTTTTTATTTTAGTTTAGTTTTGTAGTTTTTACTTTTACTTGAGTAATTTTATTATGAAGTATTTCTATTCTTACTTGAGTAAAATTTCTGCATTTTCTACCCACTGAATGAAAGACAAACATGTTTAAGCAAAAAAATTCACCTGACTCAAAGACACACCTGCAGCTTTTATGAAAGTTTCCAAAGTTTCTTGAAAATTTTTATTTTGCCTGATTTTGTTATTTTGTTACTTATACAATTTGCTGTCATTTCGGTTCTTAAAATACCAAATTTCCACTTAACTTGATATTTTGTTCAGTCTGATGATGTAATTTTTAAATATTAAATGATTGATACTTTGATCAGTTACTCACTTGAGTAAACTTTTTTACCAAATACTTTTTTGCTCTGACTTGAGTCATTTTGGCTGCGTTGCCTAGAGATATGTGACAGAAATGACTCCCTGCAGCGAGTTCTCTCATTTCATCAGATCAAGCAGCCTCTCTGGAAACTTAAGCAACAACAAGATCATAAATCAGAGACCCTCAACAAGATGTTTCCTCCTGGAGTAAAACAATGGAAGTGGGGGATTAGGGGCCGATGATGGTCCCTCTGCATGCAGGCATGGCCGCGCTAATATGAGCAACAAAAATAACAAAACACACATCCATCACGGCCTCCTGTTCTCCGGCGCGTTTATATACAAACCTCCCGGCCCTAATGCTTGCGCCTTGGAGATAATTTACTTTATATGCATAGTCTAGAGGAGGAGGAGGAGGAGGA
>CAEFZX010020861.1:0-10584 GCA_903066825.1 Alfaro cultratus | reverse complement strand
TACATACAATGTACGCACAGATTCAAACTCTTATTTTCCAACTTTAAATACATCTTCTGACTCTAAAACTTCTGAATTGTCTCATTTAACAGTATGTAGGCAATTAGTTCCCTAAGATGGGGTTTTTAGCAAACCACAGATAAAACACAGACAGCAGTTCATTAGGGAAATGTTAAACCTAGTTAAGTTTCTTACAGGGAAGGAAAGTAGCAAACATGGATCTGTTAAAATTTATTTACCAAAACATTTGAGTATGATCAAGTTTAATTTCCTCTAAAGAAATTGTCCTCCCTGCTGTGACATTTGCCATTTTCCAAATCAAAACCACTGTACTCATAAAACCTCAAGACCGTTTCTGGTCATGCTTTTAACAGGGAGTTGCTTGGAGTGGTAATGCACTTAAAAAGGGGGTCCTGGGCAAGTTTTCAAAGGTAACAGGGTATGTTTCCATTCAGATTCCATGACTGACTGTTAATGGTGGTGTTTCCCAGTGAGGCTGTGGTATCGTAGAATTTCTTGGTTTTATTTTTTTGCTCTGCATATTGGAAAAAAATTATTTCCAACCTAGATGAGTCATGTCAACAACACGCTGATGATGCTTCAACCTACAAAACCTCTCCGAAATGCCAAACAACTTTTATGAAGGCTTTGTTGTCAATAATAAAAAGTCCAAAAATTTAAGTAGATTTTTTTTTCATGTGTCCCAATTAGATCAAGTGAAGGACCGTCTGTACGAAGCAAAACCTAAAATAAGAGGCTGTTTTTTCTTACCAGGTAAGAAAGCTGGAAAACATGATAAAAAAAAAAAACTATGCACGCATGGAAATCTTCAAGCTCCAGAAAAACCCTGGTCATAATTTGAACCTGAAGCAGCAATTTAAACATGTGCATTCTTTTGCCGCACCAGGAAAAGAAAACAAAACAAAAAAAAATATTCAAAGCTGCAGATTTACACATAATGATTGTTTCACAAAACAGGGTAGAAAATGTCAAATGAGAGTAAAGTACAATTACTACAGTGCAGTTTTGTTTATTACATGGTGATACCATGTCTATATTATTATTATTGTTTGACCTTCAAAGGTGGAACAGCCATTAATACTTCACACTGCATGTCAATGGGTGAGTCAATGGGAATTGGTGGCCTTCATTTCTATGCGCAACATAAGCTCTGTAAAATAATAATTTCTTAGACTGAGATAAAAATATATATATATATATATGTATATGTATATATATATATCCCAAGTGGAGATTTGAAAACATTCTGGATGTATACATGTGGATTGGACATCCAGAGACTGTAAAAAGAAAAATAAATAACCCAGTGTGTACACACCCACCTTAACTTTGATATTTGACAGCATTCGTCATCTCTAGTTCATCAACTGGAATTTGATTCTTCTACCCTTAATAGGGGTTCTTGAAAACACAGATTGGGAGTTATTTATGCAGCGTTTTCCATCTTGTAGAAAACTTTAAGCAAAATTAATTAATTAATTAATTTATTTTTTTGTGGTTCCATTATATAAAATGGTGAAAAAAAAAGCAGTTTTTTGCAGACTCTGCGTCATTGGTAGTGTGTGGAGTGATGCAAAAGATAAGTGTTTACCATTAATGAAAGAACCACTACCGTCCATTTATCTGAAAAACACAATTTAAAAACTGCAATTTATAGTGATTTAGATCCCCCCATTTAGCAGCTATCTTTGTGATCATTTGGTCAATTCTGAGTATGTTCAGTTCAACAAGGCCCGGATCATTAAGTTTTTGGATCTAATTCCCCCTCAAAACACAGCGGCAAAGTGTCTCCCGCCTTGTCTTGGGAATGGGGAGTTTCACAACAAACAGGTGATTACTATCGGAGGGGAAACAAATGACGGCCTTGGTTCAGAACCAACGCTGCGACCTTATAGGGAAGATTACTGACAGGTGGGGCCGATTGGCAAACAATGGTCCAGTAGTGGGGCTTGAAGAGTGGATGATTGTTGACAGATGGAACCCTCCGATTCTAAGAAGAAAGCAATCAGGTGGCAGATGAGGATGTGGGGGATCGGTTGGGGGAAACCGGCTCCACGGTTGTGGCCATTGCAGATGAAAGGCTGGCATGATGTCACCCTGACTCAGCGTACACAATCCTACTTACCTTGGCCTCAAGCAAGAATGATGTAATGCCTTTCTTTAAATGCTTTGTGGGAGTTTTGTCCCGCACCGTAAGGTTTGGAAGGGTCACAAGAAGCTGTCAAATTACTGCTACTACCACTAGACAACTACAGTAATGTATACATTTAAAACACTGCACAGACTTCAGTGAAAAACTTACATTTTGTTGGTGGTTTTCCATTTTTTACTCTGATTCATTACATTTGCTTGTGCATTTAATTGTTGTTACATTTTTCTAATTACTTTTAGAGCTGATAAGGAAGCTAATAAATGGGGGTCTCATTTAGAGCACTCAAATTGATAACAAGACCAATCAATTTGCTGGAGTATAGAGAACGGGGAGTTAATTAAATAGTAATTACAATCAATGTCTGTAGCTCTTCAGAAAAGAATGGAGGAACAAGATTAGTAATTTAAATGGATGAAGATAAAGTACATAAAAAAAGGCAATGCACATTGATTCTCTCTACAGGTTTTTTCCATATCTCCTCAACAACACTAACAATGATTTTACCTTGAGTCCTGCCTACCTGCTGCTCAAAGTCTTTCTGCGGATAGGAATAGTTTCCAGCCCTGCACAATCTTAGAGACCAAAGCCATTTACAGGATAAATGCACATGTGCAAAAGATAAGGTTTTACACCAAGATAAAATGTCTAAACTTTATTTCTTTCAGTTGGACTTCCAGTAAATCAAAGTATATTGCATGTTTTGTTTTTAATTGCTATTGGGTACTTACACAAATGGTTCTTTTGAATGGTAACAATCAGAAAGTCTCAAAAGTCTCACATACTGAACAGATATATTTCATGTCTGTTTGTCTGTTCCCCCACTCTTCTTCAAAATAACCTTATGTGAAACCAAGGGTGAACTTCTGGAAAACGTGACATGGAAGAAAACATAATTATGCTCTGAGATGCAGCTATAATTAAACATTTCTGAAGGGAGTGGCAGCACACCTGGAATTCCTCCCAAGTGAAAGTGACAGTGAAAGTGTCATCATCATGGCATCATAATGATTTTAACACGGGGTTTTATTTCGCCTGTTACCATAGCAGAGGCTAACACATACAGCTGGTAGTTACTTTAAATGCAGAGAAAGACCAGAATAGATATAGTGAAACAGGCATTGAAGAAAAATACTCAGTGGCATGGTTGCTAAAAGAGAAGGGACATAGAGTTTAACCAATTTTGGGAGTTGTGACCTTGTTTACTCAGAGATAAAAAGAAACATAGTTACTTGAAGAAAATATTAGTGTGCATCCTAAAAAAATATTCCAGTAGTTTATGTTATGACTGGCAACCACTGTATAACACAGATGTCACTGCAACTGTGGTTAAAGCCATGTTTGCATATGTGGTTATCATATAATCATGACATGGCCTTATTCGTTTATACTGTGTGTAACAATATCTAAACACAGCTGAAAGCCACATTATTAATTCATAGCAGAGGTTTTTTGTAACACATATGCAATCTGACAGAAATGCTGCATTTGGAATTGCTAAAGCACAGCTAAAGAGATCCATTGCACCATAGTTTTAACCACAAACGCGTCCGAAACCTGAGAAAAAAAAAAAAGGAAAAAAAACATAGCTACTGCCGCAGTTTTGCCAAGCGTTGCCGGACAAATGAGCTGCAGCTGTGATAACATCCAGTAGCTGTGAAGGGTTAGAGATAGCCCACTTATGGCAAGAGTAATGACCAATAAATATATAATGTACTGTGCCACGTTAACTCTTCTGTAGTGTCTGCAGAGTTTTTAAAAAGATCCTCAGCTTGGTGGAAAGAAGACTTTGTGAATGACACCAATTACATCAAATGTTTTTATTAGTGAAGGCATAATGTTTAAGGTGTAGTATAATGTATTTCATAGCAGAATGAAGTAACTTACCTTCATTTGTTATGGAAATTGCTAGAAATATCAACGATAATTTAAAAGACATTTGACTTCGCTATTTGACGCCTTGAAACTGGGCTGTCTCTTGAAGAAAGTCCTGCTCTTTCCGACACTCCGCGTTCAGCACGTCATCACAACAATGCCTCTCCACTATGACGTTATAAATAATTTTTTGAAGCATTGGACTGAGAAGTAGATTATATGATGAGCTCAGCAGACTCGCAGTACCACCAGGTGTTGCTAATTGCTGCTGCCACTTGTCTGGTGAAGGAAGGAGCCACCAGTGATTCAAGGACGTCTCAAACATGCATGAAAGAATCAGAGCAACTCTCTAGATTAGGTTTGGATTAGAGAGTAACATTATAAAACAATACAAAGCTCAACAAAGTCAATTTTATATAATATTTCCTACATGGCAAAAATAAATAAAAATCATTCTAACAATTTTTTTCTCTCTACATAACTAATTTCTTCACAATGTTATCTTACATATTTATATAATGCAAATCAAAATAACTTACCTTGCCAACAGTGCAAAACCCACTTGCACTTGTGTAAGTGTTACACTGAGGTTGACAGAAAAAAAAAAATTGGGACAGGATGAAATACAACACTTCCTTCCACCATTTTCTTCGGCGCCACCACTTTCATTTGTCAAAAACCCAGAAGATGTCCAATGGTGATCATTTTTGGAGATTCACATAAATGTATTTTTGGAACATTATTTTAGCTGGTTTCAAAATTTTTCCAATATGCAAGGAAGGCCTGGGCAAAAAAAAAAGGGGGGTTAGCACTTGAGCGAAACTGAAGATATTCCAACGTGGCTTGCAAAAGACTAATCTGCCCTGTAGCTGAGCAACATGCAAACACACAAAACTACATTTGTAAAGCAGACGGATCTGTTATATGATACCATCCCACTTTAGTTATGGTGTGGGTCCCTAGTTTTCTTATGCTAGGCAGCAAGGCAAAAATGGAAATTATGAATTGAATAAATTTGAATCTGTGGCTTTTCTGAATCCCAAAATAGCTTTCCACTTATTTTGCCTCTATTTATGTACTGCATACTAAGAATCTGAATTTTATATGTAAACGTTTCTTTCCCTCAACCTAAATCACAGTGTAAAACAAGTTCAGGATAACCATATTAAATGTTCAAGTGCCTGGAGAAATTTTTATTTGTGGTAAAATTAATACTTGTTACATATGAGAAGTGACTGTGAGCAGCACAAGCACACTTATTTGACATGTGTGTTAATGCCAGCACAGCATTCTTTGTGGCTGTTCAAGTTTCCGACTTCAAGAGGTTAACTAGGGAACACTTGAGATGTTCTGAGCAGGATGTTCTTCTCATTTTCCCTATTTCACCTGGTGCTTTCCACTAGGCATTAGAGATGGTAAATTTAAGTCTCTTGAGTCAGTGTTGTTCTCTTCCCCAACAAAAACCATTATCCCTGAAGATTCAGCAGGAAATAACCTGCATCTGGTTTGAAAAAAAAAAAAAAATCTACCTAAAAGATTAATATAATAACAAAAGAGAGCGAATGAAGTCAATTAAACAGTATGTCATTACAGCTTTTGTTCTTGTGGTTCCTTACAGATAAATTATCCAAAGAGAAGAATAGAAAATCTTTCCACTCAGATTTGCGATTTTTGATTCAGTACAATTTGAATCAGAACCAGTTCTAGTTGGCACAGAATAACATTGCAGTTGTGTCAGATTATAACATATCATACAAAATGACAGTTTGATGATATGTACAAAAAAATAACATAACATTTGCTTGTGTGTAATAATGAACCCCTAATCCAGGTGACATTATTATTTATTTTTTTATTTTTATGTGAAATATTTTACCAGATATCCAACTAGTAGAGTTTTTATGCACTGTGGTATTGCAGTAAGAAGATCCCAGCCAGGACTTCATAGAGTTTGGATGTTTTCTATGTGCTTGACTCAGTTCTGCCTGTCCCCCTCCCAGAGTCTAACATCATGTGTGTTATATCACTTGGTCTTTATAAGTTGCCCTTAAAGATTAATAGGTGTTCTTGGTTGTTTGTCCTGTATTGCTGTGAATAGAAGATTATGGAAGGACGGATGGATGAATGGATCAGGTATAGTCGATCTGTTGTAGTTGCATAAAATAGAAGACCTTTTGTTCTGATTAACAGATCTGTTTGTTTGTGACATTCCATTAATGTGTGCCACTTCCAGTAGTTTTTTTTAAAAGGGCAGTGTAAAATAGACATTTTTGAGGTTGATATCATGTTATGTTTTCCCCTCATCAAAAACATACCTGAAGTGTTGCTTAGGTTTTTTTTTTGTTTTTTTTCTTCATGCATGTCTGAGAAATGGTGCAGCCGTTCAGGGGTACCTAAACGCTTGCTCATACAAAGTGCCACCTATTTCTGCAAAGCTCCTCCTGGGAGCTGCAGTCTCTGGCTAAGTTTCTGCCTCACAGAGCCCCTGTATCGAGCCCATTCTCACTCCCTACTCGTAATATATTGACGCATGGTCATTCCGTCATCTGTATCCCACGTCTTCCCCACTCGGCTCTTCCAGACAAGTGGCAGCAACAATTAGCAAACACCTGGTGGAATTGCGTTTCAACTGAGCTCATCAAACGAACTGCTTCTCAGTCCAACACTCCTAAAAACGGCTTTAAACGTGAAAATTTAACATTTCCCTTTCCTTTATCCAAAGGTTGTCCTGGCCCCACCAAAGAAGCTGGCCAAAAAAGATCACAGCATGTAGTAATGCCATTAATTTTATTAACCAATCTAAATAATGCATTGTGATCTATTACATTGTTCCAAATGTGATTTGAGAGTCAGGGGCATCTGGTTTACATAGTTTCTATTGTGGATGTGCGTCTAAGGAAGTGAGAAATATTGTGGAGTAAACAAACCCTTTGGCTAAAATGATCATAAGCTGAATTATTCCAGAAAGTAAATCTGCCCCTTGATCAATTAATGTAGAATCAAGACTGCTGCTGAGTTAGTTAAAGTTGATCATGTCTACTATTGATAATTTAGTTTATTACATATTTTCAGGCAGCTCCAGTTTATTATGTGTGGACATGTTAACTTGCTCAGAACTGTGACATTTTGTGATGGCAAATGTTTCATGTGGGCTCCAATCGGCTATCTACATCATCTGAGTACAGCAGGGATAGCATGTCACATGTCACAGAAAGCCAGAGAGGTGCTGCTGTCTCTCTGCTTCTCAATGTGAAAGTTACTGTAAAGGTTTGAGTGTTTTTAGATTCAGAAGAAATAATAACTAGACTAATACAGTTTTTTAAGCTGCCCACAAAAAAATAGACTGTTATAATCACAGAACGTCAACAAGCAATAGCTACCGGGAGTTGAGCTTTGTTACAAAGTCACAGCACAGATTATTCAAAAATGCCAGAGTTGGCACACCAACCTGATACCTGGATTTGGATCGGGACATCCCTTCTGTATACAGTTGGACTTTGATCAAAGTTTAGTTTTGAATGTCTTGAAGTTGCAGTCAGTCAGGATGTCATGATTTCACTGGTAATATTTTCCAACTCCCCTTTACAAAGGTTCTGCAAATTTACCTGTTTATTAGGACATCTCTCATCCAAAGTACCTTTTTAAGAAAAGGAAACATTATCTCAATTGGACTGTAGAGAAGAACTACATTTTGTGGTCAGGTGTTTACATTTGACTTAAAAAGGTGAAGAAAAGTGAGTGAGAGATTGCGGTCAAAAATGTGGAAGGAGACTCAGATGAACTCTTATTTCAGTAAATGTAAAATCAGTTGGGGTTTTATTTTAAAGCGTACCCTCTATTTTTCTAGTAACTTCTGCTGCACATTTCATAATATTAGTCTTGGACATGGATTTGTTAGCGTGAAGAGCAGCATTAGATTAGCCCATCTGCACAATGTAAACACAGAGCTATTCAGCCACGACAACGAGTGCATGGATGAGATACTGTTATGGCTATCTTGTTGAAGTGACATCCAGGACCAGCCGCAGGATTCGCCCATACACACATACACACACGCCCACCCCCACACGCCCACAGACACTCACACACACACTGCCTCCTGGTAAATCAGAGAGGCAGCTGACCTGGGGAAAGTCAATGCCCTCCACAACAATGATTGAGCATAATTGAATCATGTGTGCTCACAGTCTAGCCTCAGCCACATCAAAAGAGTGTGAACCTTCCATGCTTAGAGAGAGCCTGATGAGTAAATGGAAAGGGTGTTGTCCATTAAAGAGAAGCCCTGATTTTTCTCACGTATTTTGGGGTTTGCAGAGCTGCTTTTTAGGTGGTCCTGCAGAAAACCAGGCACCAAAGGACTCCAGGGGTCTGTACAGTGTTGAGCTTTTTTTCCTCCTTGGATCTGGTGTAATGTCCAAGTGTTATTTTTCTCTCTTTTTTCACTCTCGGTTCCACTTGTTTTGCCTTCCCTTAATGAGACATCAAAGACCAACACGGCACAGCTGTGATTTTGTCTCATGTGAACTCTTTGTACTGGAGCTACTTGTGTTTTGTTAATGTTGAAAGAAACATCAATTACTGAAATTGACGAAGGCTAGAATTGAGCATTTTGGGTTTGTTGGAATACAAAGTTTCTTACATAGACTATCAAGGTCAAAAATGAAATAGAAAATGGTGGCACTATTGAGTAGACAGGTTATCTCTAGCAAATAAAATTGTCAGTTGAATGTTAATTACTTGAAAAATCTGAAGATCACAGCAGAAACACCCAGCTAGCTTTAATCTATTCTGGATACAAAGGAGTTAGGTTATTGTTTATAAATGGAGCAGAAAATATGTAAAATTCTCCTTGAACTGTGTAATATAAGATGAGAGAACTGCCCTCTTCATTTCCTTCTTTCTTCCTCTCAACTTGAGTGACTTTGAAGTCTGACTTCATCTTGCTGACACAACATCATTTCCAGACAGGAAAGGGTTTTATATCAATCTCAAAGATTGATATTTGAGTTGCATTTGATTTGTACTGCTGGATAATAGAAATATGCATTTTAAGAAAAAAACTCACAAGTACTGACTTAAAACTACTATTATAAATTGCACATCTAAAGCACATGTATGCACAACATGCAGATGCACATTTTCTGCTTTCATTGTTTAAAAAAATAGAGTTAATGCCAGTCACATATGTAACAATGTGTCTTAATGTTGTCTTATATTAACAATGCTTACTGTGTTATTTCCAAACATAGACAAATAAGGACTGCACAGTGGTGAAGTTGGTAGCACTGTTGCCTGGGTTCGATTCCCTCCCCGGGGTCTTTCTGCACGGAGTTTGCATGTTCTGCCTGTGGGTGCGTGGGTTCTCTCTGGGTACTCCGACTTCCTCCCACATTCCAAAAACATGACTGTTAGGTAAATTGGTCTCTCTAAATTCTCCCTAGGTGTGAGTGTGTGTGCATGGTTGTTTGTCTCTGTGTTGCGCGGTGACATACTGGCGACCTGTCCAGGGTGACCCTGCCTCTCGCCCGGAACGTTAGCTGGAGATAGGCACCAGCACCCCTGCTAACCCCACGAGGGACAAGGGTGCACAGAAAATGGATGGATGGATGGATGGATGGATAGACAAATAAGAAAACACTAATTCTGACGTTGCTAAAAAAGGATATGCTGACATGAACCAGGCTTCTGTGTCCATAATGATGGACAGTGACATTTTGAACACACCAAAGAGAGACAGCTATAGATATAATTAGTTTATAATGTCCATCACAGAAAAACTGTTTCACATTTTCCTTAAAAAAAAAAAAAAAGTGTGTCCACTGGGATGGAGGCAGCAGCGCCCTGCCTAAAAAAATCTTTTTGTATTAAATGTGTTCCACTGTTTTTATACTGCAGCACATTTGCACAACAACATACGTACATCATGTGGATAGCAATTGGACCACATAATATCAGAAGTCCATAGATCAGATGCTCAAGTATAAAAACAAAACATCCATTATCCTCTTGCTTATCAGGGTTGCCTAAGTCCAGTCCCTGAGAGATACTAACCTGCAACTTTTGGAGAAGGGATTCATCTGAAAGCTGCAGGCTAGTAGCACTTGGGGTCTGGATTTGTGTACCGCTGCTGTACATGAACACCACAAACGGGAATGGTGAGAGGTGGCAGTCATGTCAGAGTCCAATCCACACTTGGAACAAGTTTGATTGTGTAGTAAGAATAAACGGATAACTTTAGGTTATTCTGGGGGTATACAGACAGTATAGGAACCTCAATACTCTGCACTTAATGGACAATGTCATTACTTACAAATTACGTGTAGACTAAATAGTCAAATTACCATGCTCTCTCAGATCCATTCCAAGTACAAAGATGTGACCTGCTCTTCCAAGTCCTAAAGAAACCCATGCTGTTTCTCCTAAATCATAGGTCTAGATCAGGGGTGCCCAAAGTCGGTCCTCGAGGGCCGGCATCCTGCATGTTTTAGTTCTGTCCCTGGTTTAACGCACCTGGATCAAATGATGGCTCATTAGAAGGC
>CAEFZX010020860.1:0-21362 GCA_903066825.1 Alfaro cultratus | reverse complement strand
TGAGTCTTAATCTGTGGTTGTTTAAATTCAATCGGGTTTATTCCTAGAACACAGATTTTAATCTCTAATGGGATTTTCACCTTAAACAATTCAGATAGAAACCCAACAACATCTTTCCAAAACTTCTGAATTTCAAGACATTCCCACAAACAATGGAGGAGAAAAGTTCCTTGTTCAAATAAGCATTTAGTGCAAGTATCTGGAATATCACTGCACATATGATGAAGCCTAACTGCTGTTATTTAGGTTTTAATAAGCCATTTATATTGCAGAAGTTTAAATCCTGATTCCAGTCGTCCTCATCTATATCTTCCAGATTATCTCGTCTCCAAGGATCCAACTTATCAATTCCTGAATCTTTAGAGGAAATCAACAAACTATAAAACAGAAAGAAAACCTTCCCTTTTAACACACAGCTCTTCTATTTTTGTTAAGGACGGAACGTCAACTATTCGCTTCAGTTTTGATGACATAAAGTTTTTCAACTGCAAGTATTTAAAAATGTTTTGGGGTATTAAATACTTCTTATATAACTGACTAAAGTCAGTAACCTGCCATCAACATGCAGGTCTTTAATTTTCTGAATGCNCATGCCATCAACATATAGGTCTTTAATTTTCTGAATGCCTTTGGTTTTCCATAGTTTAAATCCTCCATCATTTTTCCATGGGGTGAACCTTTCATTACCCCAAATAGGGGTAAATTGTGAGAACTCTGGACAGTCACCTACATGTTTATGTGCTGCATGCCAAGTTATAATTGTATTTTTAAAGAAAGGGTTCCTTGTGTTTTTTTTAGTGTCTTTATATCCGAAGAATATAGAAAGGTGTTTAAGGGGAAATCTGGAACAGATTGCTGTTCAATGTCTTTGAATGACCTTTCTGATCTGTTCATTGATTATGCCAAGGCATGGGAATGTCTCTGTCACTGGGAAACATGAGAGAAACCTGTGTGTCGTCCTGGTAAGTCAATGACAAAGCAGTTAACATTATTGGCTCTTAATCTTGTGCAACCAGTCTCTCTGCCTACACAACAATGTGGAAACACACTATAGCTTGTTGTGAACTGTGGCTTTTACTCTCTGCCCCACTTTAAGATCACTAAAGGAACAGGAAGGAGGCCTGGAGAAGGGGCTTATCCATTAACTCATAACCATGTGAAAAGATCCAGTCTTTCTTTATAGTGAAAGCCATCGCTATAAAGATTTTTATATTCAGCTATTTTAAAAGCTGATAATGTACAGAAGTAGCAGAAAAAAATGTCGATAGTTTTGTACTAACTTGATAGACCTTTCATAGAAGTGCACTTCTCTTTGCCTGCAGTGGGAAATGTAATCATCTTGGTTAATATTTGGCAGGGAACCGATTAATTATTGACAGTCTATAAAAGTTTATAGGCATAAAAAATGCTATCTTTTTTTTTACAACAGCTGGACATTGTAGCTTGTACCAGCTGTAGCTTTTGGCCTGGATCTTACGGTGGCACAACCCGTTTACTTAAATATGATCATTTTTGACACCGGTTGAGGATGACCTGATCCTCATTCTTTGGTGTATTTGTCACCAGAAATGAGGAAGCAACTCTTTACACAGTGAGACTGGAAAAAATGGAATGATTAAAACAGATTTTTTCCCTGAATGGCTACATTCACAAAGCATGTTTAATGCTCAATTCTAATTTTTGGCTGAAATCCGATTTTTTTTATTTATTTTTTTTGAATGGTCATTCATACTACATGCAATCGCAATTAGATTTCTGTGTGAACGGTTTACGAGACCCGCATGCACAGAAGGACGTAGACGTCACACAGCAGCGCACCAAAAGTAATAATAATAAAATAATAATAATCAGAAAGCTGTTGATCAGTCTCCGCTATTTACCTCATCTGGCTTCTTCTGGTGTAGAATTATGACGCAAGTCTCACGTCAAGGACTGGAAAAGTTGGATAAATTATGACTTAACCAACCAGACACTTTGAAAACTTTGACACTTCAATTAGTACCACTTACGGAAATGACGCAAATTGGATTTTGGGGATGGAGGTGAGAAGATTAGAATTGGGCCTGGAGTCTGGGCCTTTCTGACTCCAGTAATAAAGTCGGACGAGTCCCATTTGAACAGAAATAAATAAAAATATTGGGTTTGGGTTGCTTTTGCCTGCTGTGTGGAAGTAGCCTGTGTTTCTCTTGCCTTGGGATTCCCAAGTGGCTGTGGAGAGAGGAGTCTGGGCCTCCCTGCTTAAGCTGCTGCCCCGCGACCCGACCTCAGATGAGTGGAACATAATGGATGGATAGTTTTCTTTGCACTAAAAATTTTGTTTAGCTCTGCTGAACTAGTCCCAAGTAGGAAGTACAATGAGAACACCACTGAAGTTGGAATTCTGGCTGGGAATGTCAACTTCACCATAATTCCCACTTGGTAAACGAAGTGACGAGGTCGGAGCCTAGATCCCAAACTCAAACGGATTTTATTCTTCTTTTAAAGAACTATATTTGAACCTTTACATGTTAGTCGTCTCACTGAAATAGAGTAATATTATTGTACTATTGTTTAGAACAATATTTAACGTAGTTTAGTAAAGCCTTTATTTTTAGCTTAAGTACCACAGCTAAGTGAGCTGGTAGAAAATTCTGGTTCTGTTATTTATATATTTATGCCATAAAGGAAAGTCATCAAAGACGAGTGAACTTCACATTTCTGTTGTTTCATGTCGACACAGGTTTTCCCCAGTTCTCCACATCCAGTCAACTTTTCAATCACACTACGACAGGGGCTGACCAACAAATTGATATCATCAATTAATCAAATTTGGAAAATTTGATTAACTCTTTGGCCTTCCATAGTAAAGAATGAAGTCAGTCAGGCCACCCAGGGCCCACCATCTTGTTTTACGAGCCGGTTTTACTGCTTGTATTTAGTTGAAAATCAGGTCAACTGTCAGTAGCGATGACTTGTATAAAAGCAAGTTCTTGAAAATATTTTCTCTCTATTCGTCGGTTTTGTATAGCACTTTGGTGCAGTTCTAAACCAGTTTTTAAAAGTGCTATATAAATAAATTTGACACTGAAATTCTTTTTAAGAGATTAAAATGAGAAAAAAATTCTAATCAGAAATCAGACTGTATGAAAAACATTGGATACCTTGTGTTTCAGCTACACAGCCCGACCCTGAGTACGGACTCCAGGTACAGGACAAGTCAGGTTTAAATCAATGACTTTAGTCTTGACTTGCTATAAATCAGAAATGTCTTGATTTCACTTGGATTTGAGCCTTTTAAGTTGACATTCCTTGATATCTTACACAGCACATAATCATGGAGCCATTCTGGATTTTGGGGAGGGTCCATTGCTAGTCCATTGAACACATCTGACCTTTTAGCACAGTTTCTCCATATGTTGCTGCAGCAACACGCAAGCTGCAGCAACACGCAAGCTGCAGCAACACGCAAGCTGCAGCAACACGCAAGCTGCAGCAACACGCATGCTACATCTCTCAGGCCACTTGCCCAGGTTGGCCTTGTGAATGAGAGCTAAATTTAAAATGTAAGGTCTTTTAAATGAATGAATCGAATGAATGAATGAATGAATGAATGAATGAATGAATGAATGAATGAATGAATGAATGAATGAATGATTGTTAATTCAATGTTGTTCTACAACAGGAAAAAAAACAAAAACTGTGCCATATTTCTGAAGTTCCCTTCTGGTTGTTGGGGCTAACAAATACATCTTTTCAATGTATAAGTTTGAGAGTTCATTCATTATTACTGTGATTAAAATTAAAGTTTAAGGCCTGAACTTAACTTGGCACTTGCCCGTGTTTGCTTTGGACCTGAAACTTGGTCACACCCTGCACTACATCGTTTTTTTCCAGAAATTATCTGGAATGATCCACACCCTTTTAAATGAATCATTAACCCGCAAACAGCAGGCTCTACAAACGTCTGACTGCTGCTGCTTTTCTACGACTCTTACTAGTAAATCATTAGCCACGTACAGATGTAGTTTATTAATATTCAGGCCTTTACTTACCAACTTTCTTCACTCCATACTTGTGACCTGCCACCTGATGAGAAAGTGGGACACAGCCGTTCAGGTGAGCGTGGTCCTGCGGTCCCAGTAGCTGCTGGCAGGACTTGTTCATGGAGGCGCTGTCCCCAACAGCGGCCAAGCCAGGACTCAGTTCCAGTTTACCGAGCGCTTTGGTGGACTCCATGACGTTAGCTCCTGACATCTCGAAAGTTCAAAAGACAGAGCTGGGTCGAACGCCTAACGTAACGCCTGAAAGCCATCAATGTAGCGCTTCGCGTATCCCACTGTCATTTCGCAATCGCGCAATTCTGATGTAGATGTCAAATGCCTTCGAGTGAAGGCTGGTTCCGGTGAAACCAGAAGAGCAGGCAGTGGGCTACCGAGCCACGCCACGGCACAGATATCGTGACACAGCGCGGCGTCCAGCGGAGACGCTTAGCTCCCCGTCCAACGCTGATTCAATGATTTTCATTTCTGGAACAGCGACGCAAACACATCCCGACCACTTCCTACTGCCGTTAATGTGAGCGGAGCCAGGGTCGACTTCCGGTTGTCTCCTAAAAAATAAGACAAGCGAAGCAGATCTAAATTCAGCAATAATAATAATAGTAGTAGTAGTAATAATAATAACATTATTATTCTTATTATTATTATTATTATTATTATTATTATTATTATTATTATTATATTTAATATATATAATATACTATTATTATTATTATATTTAATATATATTAATATATATAATATACTATTATTATTATTATTATTATTATTATATAATTATATTATTATTATATAATAATATAATTACTAGTATTATAACATTATTATTATTATTATTATTATTATTATTATATTTAATATATATTAATATATATATAATATACTATTATTATTATATTTAATATATATTAATATATATAATATACTATTGTTATTATTATTATTATTATTATTATTATTATTATTATATAATTATATTATTATTAGATAATAATATAATTACTAGTATTATAACATTATTATTATTATTATTATAATGCGATATCTCATTCATGTCTATAAAATGTGACTGAAAACTATTTCCAGCATTTCTTACTATTAAGGAATTTAATTAGTTAGTTAAATGTCATGGGGGGGGGGAATTAAAACGGAGAATTCAAGGAATACTAGCTTAATAAATCGACTTCCGGTTACTCCTTCCCTTTTTACCCAGTTACCTGATAAGCTTAAACTTTTCATACTGCCAGCATGTTTCCTCTGACTAGAATATGAAGGTTTGCGGAGCTGCCCAGACAGAGCCCTGACTTAAATCTCATCTAACAGATCAGCAAGAGGTAAAAAATGTCCCACAATTCAAATCCAGAGATTTGCTGACTTTAGAGGAAGCAAACTGACCTGAAATTTATGTTGTATTAAGAGTAAGCTCAACAATAGCCTATGTTGTTTAAAATTTGAATTCAAGCTTCATGCCTGATATAAAAATGTTCATTCTTCCATCTAAGAAGATCACAGCTCATTTCAGTTATAATTCACTTCATTCATACAATGTCAGTTCACAAGAAATGGCACATAAAATCTCACCTACGCCCTGGAAAGTGCAGGTGCAGTAATGTAGACAAAGAAAACTTACATCACATCTAGAAAATGTGCCACCAGGCAGCTGTGGTAGAAACCTGTTTATTTGCATTCGGTTTGATTGGATCCCAGACACATATGAACACTTTAAAAGTTCTCTGACAGTGTTTGAATATACTAAATACTCTGAGCCAATTCTTGCTGTTGGCAGATAATGGAAATCAAGCAAATTATTTCATCTTTCCTCTTAATCTATGTCTTCTACCAAAAAACATATAGCGCCTGCTCACACAATCTTCAGTATTTACTGCAAGATGCTGCATATACTCTATAAGTCTGTTGTGAAGGGAGCCATGTCATCTGGCATTATCTGTTGGGGAAGCAGCAGGAGAGCCCCGGACTTAGAAAGTTGACGAAACTGACAAAGATTCTATTCTGGGATCTAAAAAGGATTCTTAAAATAAAGAATATAAAGGGCAATGACTGTTAATCAACAACATGTTGTTGACAGCCAGAGGCTTCTTCCGGTCCATGGTAGTACAAACAGCTAAAGGAGATCAGCCATCAGCATATTCAACAACTCTTTAAAAAAACTTGAGTAACACAAGTATATGAAGTATTTTTGAATTTAACTGAATTCCACACCATTTTGTATGCCTGAATACATGCTGCACCATTCTTCCAAGGGAAGAAATGAATTAAATTTTAGCTGAACAAATGTTTTCCCATTCATGTTTATTAAAGAAAAGCTTACAGTAAAACATGGCATTGTAATTGTTGCGGCCTAATGAATTATTTTCTGACCAGCAGGTTAGGTTGGATGCCCCAAAAAAAGGAAAAATATACACTAAGTGAAAGTGTAAAATAAAGGTAGACATGTCTCTTTGACAGTTCACTGTGAGGGAGTAACATAAGCTCTGCTAGTTTTGATGGGAGGGAAGTAACTCCTTGCAGTGAATGCAACTGCTGTTAAACAGAAAGGAAAAAGAAGAAACATGGCCACACCATATTCTGTGAATGTTAGATTTTATAACATACTTATAAACTAAACAAAGTCTATAACTCAATCAAGGTAGTTCACCTGGTTTTCAGGTTTTCTCCTTAACAGCACCATCTACAGCCATGTCCTCTTACTAAAGAACCTGGTGTAACAGGTTGATTCTCAGTAAGAATAGTTATTTTGCAGTAGGAATGATGGCCTCTCTGAAGCACTTCCAGCAGCTTCAGCCAGTGTATATGCTCTGTCAGCTATGCAAAGCATTCTGTGCTCATATCACAAAAGACCAGACCAGCAAGAGTGACAAAGTTCAAATAGCAAATGAAGAGATTTATTAAAGATAACACATGTTTTTAGTGCCATGGGTAAAGTAAAAGAAGTAGAGAAGAAGAGATACAACACTGAAAGTAGGACATATTGGACTGAGTAAGTTATTGTTCATACTTGGAAACAATTAAAATAAAAAATACCATCTATGTATAGAAGATGGAAGAAATATTAAGATGACAGGAATGATGATTTAAAAATTAAATATTGAAAATAAAATGGGTCATGGATATGCGCAAACATATCTACATGCACATGAGAAGAAGGAAGGTCCTGCTGTGCTAGAGCAAATGTTTTATCAGGTTTTCGACTACTCATTGTGTTCAGGAGAATTAATTGTTGATGAAAAAAAAGATTAATCTTAGTTTCATTTTTGTTCCATATTTAATATGAATAAATATAAAGACACAAGAGAAATTAATTATGGCCATGTTGACAGGAATTTACCATGACAGTTTTGTGTGTCCAGAAACACTCAAGCGGCAGGCTGCCACTGTGTGAAGGAAAAACAACTTTGTGAACAAATGACCTACTGCTGTTTATTACAACCTCATTTAGAATTAAAGGTAAATATACTGCTCAAAAAAATAAAGGGAACACTTAAACAACACAATATAACTCCAAGTAAATCAAACTTCTGTGAAATCATTGGTAAATAAATTTGATTTCCATTGATGATTTTTGTGTGATTTTGTTTTGTCAGCACATTCAACTTTGTACAGAACAAAGTATTCAATGAGAATATTTCATTCATTCAGATCTAGGACGTGTTATTTGAGTGTTCCCTTTATTTTTTTGAGCAGTGTACAATGTTATGAGCCTGGTGAGCATGTGACCATCAGCACCCAGTTTTTATGAGTCCAAGTTGTTCATGTCCCATATCTGTCTGTACTTATGTTAACTATGCAATAACGCTGCTGTCATACCTGTTATTGCTGTTTACTTATTGACTTTTATACAACCTATTCCCTAGTTACAAGAGACGTCTGTAGGGACATAGTTAATCTGTTAATGGAAAACATGCATTTATATGGACTTTAAGGAAACAGTTTAAACATCATTCGTATTTAATAATCCTTCTTTCTGTAGGTGTTTAAAGTCTTTCACATTCTTTAGATAACACAATATTTTCAGTCCCACTTCTATCAGTTTACTACGTCCTCTGCCTACAGGGGAAAACCAAAGTGTCTAAAGGGGGAAAACAGCGCCCCCTGGCGTCACAATATACGATAGTCGCAGAATTAGGCTCCTGCTTTTACAATGATGAAAATGTGATTATTTTCGTTTCTCTGAACCAAATTATTTTGTTTTTAATATTTTAAATATGAAACGAAAACGAAACCACAGATAAAATTTCCATCACCTCTTTTTAGCCACACAAAGGATAAACATTCATATTTTAATTTCACTATTTGTATTTTTAGACAAAATAAATAATTACCTTTTTTGTTTGTTTGTTTGTTTGTTTGTTTGTTTGTTTGTTTGTTTGTTTGTTTTTATCATTTCTGGTTTCTGGTGGGAAAAAAATCACCTAAATGTACACGGAGCATCGTCCTACAAACTGTAAAATTATCCTTTATCAGACGGTGGCGGTGATGCACAACATGTCTGCCGCCGCCAAAACAAGTAGAAGAAGAAGAAAGAAGAAAGAAGAAGAAGAACAAGAAGAAGAAGAAGAACAAGAAGAAGACTAATAGAAAGTATTTTCATTTTTTGTATGCTCCTTCCTGCAGTCGAAGCCTCTTGAAAACCACCATTTTAAATCAAAAATAACTATTCTTTTGTCTAGAGAAATAAAGACTGAAGCTAAAATACAGATGCTAATGCTGTGTGCTGTTTTGAACGATCTAAGCCTAGCATATTGATGTAGAAGCTGGATCTGATGCCAAAACATTCATTTCCGGAACGCAAAGGGATTGTTTTTTGTTTTGTTTTTTGCATCACTTATTAAAACAGGATAAGATAAGAAGGTAATATGGAGGACGAAGTTTGCTTGGATTCGCCTTTACAAAACTGTCAGCTTTATTACGTGTTTATACACTGAGTGAATAGAGCACTGTTACTAGAAAGAAACCCGAGGTGCAGTCATATCAAAGTCAGACCTGAAGGAGACAAAACAAACTGCTTCTAGAAATGAGCGATTCGGGGAATCCAGCCAGCGTCCCGAGCTGCTCCAGCTTTAGAAGCGGGCCAGAGCGGACTGGAAGCGCCGAGCAGAGCCGAGTCTGGAGCCTGAGCTCCTCCAGTCAGCGGGGCAGGTTGCCATCGCTCAGAACCAGGGACCTGACGCTAGGGGGCGCCTTCAGGAAGACAAAGGTAGGGACCGCTTTTTAGACAGTTTGCTGAAACGCGAGAATCACATCAATAATGTCAAGCAGTTATGATTTAATTAGTAATTATAACGGTATAATTATGATAACTTAACACACAATAAAGCCAATCATGTTAAATTGTTTAAAGAGCTGATTAAAGAAAGATTTTTTTATGTATAAAAACATTCAGTTGAGATGGGCGTCTTCTGAAAGAAGTGTGATTTATATCACTAAGCTCCACACAGTAACCGCATTTAATAACATATATTTTTTACTAATATCCATGCATTTTCTTACACCCTGCTAACTCCATGCAGAAACTCTCCAGGCTGGGAATCAAACCCAGGACCTCCTGGCTGGAAGGCAATAATGCTACCAACTGCACCACTGTCCAGCCCTAGAGCAGTGCTATGCTTAAGTGGTTTAAAAACAAAAAAAGCAAACGTAGCATTTTCAATTGTACTGTCAGTTTTGTTTTATGATTTAACGTGAATAACTGAAATTCATTATGAAAATGATTAATCAAAAAGTTTTATTATGATGAAAAATTTTTCACAATATTTGATAAACTATTAATATGGCCTCCCCTGAATGCAGCATGTGCAGCTGTTGGGAAAACCCTCCACTTTCTTTCTTGTTTTTTGCAATGTACAAATAAGTTACTCTTAGCCAAGTTCATTTGTATTTGTCTAAGCCAAACTAATATGCAGCATTTTTTATTTTTTTTTAAATAAACACAAATATTTACGATATATCCTATTTATTCTTTTTCTCTGCTCTGTAGAAGACATGGGAGCCTAACGTCCACGCTGTGAGAAAACCAAAAGATGAGTGAGTGACTGTTAAACTGAAATAAACACGACATGTTTTTGCAAGAGCCCCTCTTTGATCCAGCTACCTTCCCCAGGCTACAAACAGAAAACCCCGTGGCTCCTAAAAAGGAAAAAAGAGAGAGGGATGCGAAGAGAAAAGAGAGCAGAGGTGGGAGGAAAGCGAGACCTCAGGTCATCCAGTCCCACTCCATCTTTGAACAATGTCCTGGTGTCTCAAATTACAGAACAGGTGGGCCTCCTCTGTCTTCTCTCAGCCTCTGCCGTCGTTTTCAGTGGCACATGAGCACACTTGGACTTGATGAACTCCAGGTTGATGTCGTCCTTCTCCCTCCAGGTCGGCTTGGTGCCAGAGGCCTGCAGAGCTCCTCCACATCGCCTGTTTGCAGACCCGTGAAAAAAGAAGGGAAGAATTCAACGGAGGATGAAGATCATCTTCTCAGTAAACTGCAGCGGGACGACGTGAGTGATTGCTGATGCAGCTTTGTACGCCCATTAGGATTTATTCACACGTTCTCTCAAATCATTTTTCATGCACTTGTGCTACATGTGACCTAAAACAACATCTGTAACTCTGGCTTTGGAAGGGGCAGTGAAAAGCACCTGAAAGATTTCACCTTTTAGTGCCATGTTTCTGATCACTAAACTAATTTTAATATCAGCCAAAAAGCTGGTTATAAATGATGATTTTCTGTAGTAAGGAAGAGAAGTGATCCATACCAACATGGTCCTACTGAAATGATCAGTTGTATTTTTTGTTTAAGTGTATCTTTCACAGAGATCTGTTTATTGTCTCTCTTGCAGAATTAATAAATCTCTTAAATAGAGGCGATTTGGCTATGAAGCGAACAGAATCAGCAGTGAAATCATAATAAAACCATTTACAGCTGCTGGTTTACTATGGAATAAATCAAGATATGACTTACTTGCAGCCATTAAAAAAACAGCTAAACACATTTGATTAATTGTGCTGCATTGGACACAGTAAAGGTGATCCCAGGACTCGTTAGAGTAAAAGCAAAGCGATCCTCTGGTTTTGACTCTGTGTTTGCTGCTCCTGCAGTTCATAGTTGATCCAGAGTTGAGGAATGACGCCCACCTGAACCCCATCGCCCTGCCTCTGTATCAGTCCAGCGGCTTCTCCAGGCGCACCAGGTCGTCCACCCCGACACGTAAGAGATCAGTCTGGGTTTCACTGCTTCCACTCCTCCACTCTGCTTCCTTTTACTTCCTGTCTTCATGGACTTTCAGCTTTCAGGCGGTTCTCTACAAATAAATAGCTGCAAGAGCTTGGTGACTCAGTTTTGTTTTCTCCAGGTTAGTCAGACTCAGTTTAAAATGAAGTATTTGCATGAACAAAGTGTTAGTTTATGGGCATTCACACCAAGTTATTGTAGCTTTTTTATAGCTTTCATATTTTAATGAATTACTTTGTTTTTCATTTGAACTGAACAGAATATCATGACCTTTTATAAACAATATGATTTTTACATATTTGTTAAAACTGTCACCATGTCATGAGAGTTTAACATGAGAGATATTCTGTGAAAAAATTCAAGCTCCTCTGCCTTCTCCCAGTGCTAACTGCAGAAATGCAGCTAGCATTGGTCAGAAAACAACCAATCAGAGCCTGGAGGGTCTTGGCGCTGTCAGTCATACTTGTGTACACACTGCTCAGTGTACTAATGGGAGAGGAACAACTTACCATTCAAGGAAAACTGCTTATCCGCCGTCATCAGACGTTTTGTTTTAAAAAAAAAAAAAAACGTAGAAAATCTTAACATCAAGATCCCTTGTGGGAATTTAGCTGTAGCTTAGGAGAGACCAAGGGGGAGGGTGTGGGCAACACAAACACAGGCATGATTGATCTCTTCCCCTGGTTCTGATTGGTTGTTTCTCAAAGAGCGCTGTATTTCTGCAGATGGCAGTAGGACCACAGGGAGGGAGAGGAGCTCAATGTTTTCACAGATTATCTGTCTCATATTGGTGAAAGCTTTAACAAATATGTAAAAAAAAAACAAAAAAACATATTGTTTATAAATGTTAAATACTGCAGCTATAAAGGAGCTCTGTTGTTAAGAATTTAAAGTTTTGTGTTGTGAGAAGAAGAGCAGGGTGTGTCATAAAATAAGACTCTAAAGCTTCCTCTCCTTACCTGCTGCTCACACTGATGCATTACATTTTCTCAGCAGGTCAAGATGACCTCCCTGTGTTAACAGCGCCACACTGTGGTGCCGATGGAAAAGCAGCCCTCTTGACGGACTGGCAGAAATCTGAGCAGTTGTCTCTGGTGAAGATGCTGCAGGAACTCAGTGTTTCAGGAGAAGAGCTGCTCTTCATGCAGTTTCCAGACTGTCTTCCTGGCAGACACTCTGCACCGAAAGCAGACCTTCATCATGGAGGGGCGACAGAGAAACCTTCAAAGACAGACGCAAAGTCGGCACAGCAAGTGAGTGAAAACTGCACTTTATGCCATGAGGCTTTCCAATAAGGCTTACGCATCAGACTTGATTACCTAAAAGCATAAACTTGTTCAGCTGATTCAAATCTAACAGTTTTCACACTGTTTCAGATTTTCATTTTATTATTATAACTTTATTCCACAATGGTTTTAACTGATTTCCCCCTGAAAGATCTGCACTCACATAGTAGCAAAGTAAAAATGTTTTGTAGAAATTTGTTTAAATTCCTACAAAACAAAACGTACCACATGTATATACTGTAAGTAACCACAGCCTTTTGTCATGAGGTTTGAAGTTGAGCTCACCACTGATCATCAGTGAGGAAACACATCATATCCACCGCTGAGAGATTTACATTTAAAATCATTTCAATTCAAGTTAGCATAAGCAGTGATGATTAAAAAGTATTCATCGCCATAACCTTGGTTTTAAAAATCAGCCTAGATCACCATAATTTGGCTTTTATGACAAAACATTTACATAAATAAAAAAACGCAACAAACTGTAATGCCAAAGAGAAAATGATTTCTGCAAAAATAACCACAGTTAAATAAAATAAATAAAAAAAGAATCATAAAGGAGGGGCTTTATCTAGATCAGGCTGTCCTCACAACATGAGAGACAAGGAAGCAGACTACTGAGAGGACACCAGGTTACCATGACTATCCTGTAGTCATGGTAACTTCTTCAGAGTTCTCTTCTGAAGAAGAGTTCTCTTCTTATTTCTTTCCCGTATTTTAGTTTCACTCTGCCTCTGCCATGAATTCCTAATAAATTCAATTGACTTTAAACAACAGAGATGTTTGTAAAAGCCTATAATTCAAAACTAGAAATAAAATATGCAGAAACCTGAAAGGTGGTAGCCATGACACCTGGTCCACTCATGTTCCCGTCTTTCTCCAGGAATCCGGCAACATGGACGGCTCCCTTGTCCTCTCAGAATTCCCTGAGGGATTTTTGGGCAAATTGCAAATCAGGAAGTCAGGAAAGGTGGAGCTAAAGCTGGGTGACGTCATCCTGGATGTGTCGGAAGGAGCTGCCTTTTCCTTCCTGCAGGTCAGTGTTCCTGTTCTCAATGGATGCCAAAATTATTCCAATATGTCGGATCAACTGTCATGGCAACAGTGTTAGTTATTAAAGCACATTTGAATTTAGTTTTAGTGTCGGTCTTTGGACTAAAAGATCACTTTATTTTGTTTGCAATTAAATCATTTGTAGTCATTTTGAGTCTAGATTTAGTTGGTTAAATTGAAATGTTTCTTGTGAGATGTTGCTCCTTGCTCTGCAAAATGTGTCATCAAAATGTAAAATGTTCCCACGCCTTTCCTTCTGATTGCCATGACATTTTAATATGAAATATTTGGATTATTTCAGTAATATTCTGAAATAATCAGAATATTATTCTGATTATTTAGACAGTGGTCTAGAAAACACTGTTTTCTAGACCAGGCTTCTATCCCCATAACCTCTGAAAGGAATGCTGCTTCTTTTTTATCTTTCAGCAACTGGTGTCGGTCCGTCTGTCCGGTGGGAGAACTGGGAACATGACGGTGCTGGGAAACGTCCGTCACAAGCTGGTTTTGTCTCCTGACTTCCAGTCCTTGTTGAGGCAGGCGGCTGCACAGCAGCCATGAGCCTCACGTCTGCAGACAGTGGATTACTGGACTATTGGACTAATATGACAGTTCAACATTTGTTACTGAAAAAGCATTGTTTTCATAAAGATGACTTATTTTTCTACTTTCGCTGTGAGAAATCGTTAAACCTGTTAAATCTGAAAAAATCTTTGATGTTTTTGAGACTAATAAACGAGATTCATTCTGAGCTTGAGGTGAGTTCTGAATATTCCCTCTACAATTAGTTCCACCAATTACACCAGGGTTGTCAGACTCATTTATATTTTGAGCCAAATCAAGCTTTCAAATATCCACAAAGTGGCAGAATGAAAGCTAGTTCTTTACAGTATTTATTCAACAAGATGTCAGAAACATTCCCCAGAGATTTTGGTGTCAATTGGCCCAAAGTTGCCTGGTAAAAAAAAACAGCCCCTTGTTCTGCCTATTTGCTTCATCCAGAGGGTCTGGACCCTCGCCTATTGAGAAACGATTGCTTCCTGGACGAGTGGACTGTGTTCAGGTTTTAATTTTACCCAATTGCTAACATTTGTCCATGATGTATGTAATGAACCAGTTCAACACTAAAAAGCTAACTGAAAAGTCCCTGTGCTGCAAACAACCATCCTCCACTATGAAGAGAGAAGAACTGATCCAAATGAGGCGACTGTTAATATTCTGGAAGTGTGACCAACATGGACTGAACAGCTTCCTTCACTTCCTCTGCTGCCGTCACTAAAACTACAAGCAGACTACAATTTTAAAACAGCGCAGAAAATTTATGTCATCATTCACAACTTTCCCTTCTGTTCGCTGGCTGTCCTGAAGGAATCCAAGTAAATGGGAGAAAACTCAGCCTTTTCATTGAAGCAAGAATTGAAATGAGCAGAATAGCACAGCAAGGCAACGACCAGGCAAGGTCCAAATGTTCCCCACACCATGATACCATCACTATAAAGTACCTGGAGTTATTGTGACTATTAAATTCATTGCTAAAGAGAACAAATACTATCATAAAAATGTTCATACAGTCTTTACATAACATCCATATTACTGCCTTCTGGTGCAGCAACAAATGTAGACAGCAGTCAGGATCCACCATCAATAACTGAAAACCTTTTTAGAAAAACAAGACACAGATGGTTTTCATTTTCTTTTTGTAACAAATACAGAATATCTCATCAAGGGTCAGTCAGAGGACTTGCTTTTGGACGGAGACAATCAATGCAGACTGAAGAGATAACCGTCTCTAAAAACAACCTTCCAGTCTTCCTATCAACACAGACGTTCGTTTGAAGGAAAAAACACTGTAAATAAAAATCGACATGATTCAGACTGAGCTGCAACAGAAATAATGAACTCACATTATGTAAAAATAAACCTATGAAAGCAGAGGTTTATTTGTTAGAATATATAAAAAAAGAATACGAGTCAGTTCTAATGTGATGCGGTCAAAAAAAAAAAAGAAACGAAGCAAAACAAAAAGGTGAGCTAGCTTTGGTTGTTTGGACTCACTTCTAATCACATCTTAGGCTTTTTTTGCAGAGCCTTTTTGGACAGTTTTCGCTGAAGCACTCGGTTTCGCCTTGCTGGATGTTTTTGACTTCTTCTGTCTGGGAGTGGCCTTCTTCACCGATTTAGCTGCAGTCTTCTTTGTTGCTTTCCTCACAGCAGCAGTGTTTTTCTTTTTGCGCTGGGTCTGTTCCCGGACCAGATCTTCACGTCCAATATCCGCCATGTGGTCCTCCCATGACTTGATCTCGTTCTTGTAGCGGATCTTGTCATCCTCAGCCAGCTGGATGTAGACCTGAGACGTAAAAGAAGGATCAGCAGAACGTCTAGATACACTCGACAGGTGAGCAAACCAAAGAAAAATGTCAATCATGGAGAAACCAAACCTGTTTCTGATGGCTGAACAGATTCCTCCAATCATCCAACAGCGACTTCAATTTGGCCTGAAACATTCGCAACAATATATTTTTTAGTACATTTCACAGGTGTTCACAGTTTAGATTCTTCACTGTAAAGAAGTTAAGGTAGGATTTCATTGTCTTGGTACACCGTGTCACAAATTGGTACACATAACCCAGCTGTTAGTCATTAAGAATGTTTCTATACACATTGGGTTGTTCTCAGGAGCTCAGTGAACTCCAGCGGTACCATGATAGGATGAGAGGATGAACCTGAGCGTTAAGTTTGTGATTAAAGTTCCTCACTACTAAATTCCCCGGTCAGCTGTTGGTGACGTAACAAAGTGGAAGAGAACGGGGACCACAGTGTGGTCGTCCCACCTGGGTGGTGGTTCCTCTGGCCTCCTGGAAATGCTCCGACATGTAGATGTTGAAAGGAGTTCGACACCGTTTGGGTTTCCCAAGGACGCTCAACTCCTGAAATACACACACGCACGCGCACACACACACACACACACACACACACACACACACACACACACACACAGCTTTATGCAGTAATAATAAACTGACTTTGAGCCAAAACTCAATTACACCACAGTTCCACACACAGCTGCATTTTAATATCAACTGTGTCTGAGTGTTTAGAGGATTTTTAAAAAATATATATTAAAGCAGTCATAAACATATACGGTACATATTAATAACATATATTATGTCAAACAGAGTTTCAAAAAAAAAAAAAGAAATTACTTGTGCTATTTTTTTTAGGAAGGTGACAATATGTTTTTGTTATGGCCCAATCAACAAAAAACAGATTTAAAAATAAACATTGTCAGCAGTAGGCCTATCTTTCATTTCCTGAAGTAAATTTTATTATTTTCTAAAAATTAAAAAAGGTTGAAAGTTTAAGCTGACTGGAGATTTGGTTGAATTTATTTCAATGGAAAATGTAAAGTCAGGGCTTAGAAATCTTTAAATGAGACTGAGGCCATATTTGAGAAAAACTTGTTTAAGTCTGTTTGGTGCAAAAAACACCCAGTGTCCCAGCTGTACTTGAATGCAGCATGAGCAGGTAGAGCAAGGAAATGAGAAGAGTGGGAAGGAAAGAATAAAGCTAAGGAATGAAAAAGGGAACCAAGGCAGGAAACAAGGATCTAAAGAAAGAAAAAAAGGACCTGGCAAAGGAAAAATGAACATAAGGAAGGAAAAGGGGACTTAAAGAATGGAAAAAAATGACTTAAAGGAAAAAGGAATGTAGAGAAGGAAAAACTGACCCGAGGAAGGAATGGAGGTAGAACACAAATGTAGTAGGAAAAATATGAGGAGGGAAAGAACTTCTCATATCGAAAAATATATGACTCTTTATATTGAAAAGAAAAGGGAAGACATGAAGGAAGATTATAGGAAGAAAAGGAAGGCAGGATGGTAGGACACAAGTAAAGAGAAAGAACATAGGAAACTATAAAGGAAAGGGAAGAGTGAAAGAAGATAAGGGAGAAAGGAACAAAGGATGGAATAAAGGACAGGAAGATGGGAGAACACAAGAAAAGAATGGAGTGAGGATAAAGTATGGAAGGCAGGACACAAAGAAGGAAGAATGAAAGGAAGGAACCATCACTGAGACATTGGAGGTGGAATTAAAGTCTGAAAATAGCTGTTTTGTTTTTCCACACTATTCTGAGATGTAATTCCAGACTTTTCCTCCAGGCTGCGTAGGAAGAACCCTGCATGCCAAACAGATGATCATCTTCTCACCCTCTTCTTTCTGATGGCCTTTCGTTTAGCCATCCTCTGCCTCTTCTCCAGAGCCTGCTGCTGGAGCTGAGCCGGGCTCAGCTGGGCCTGGTACTTCTGGAGGTCCACCTTAAACTGCTTCATGGCCTGGACCGAGGCCTGCTGGAACGGCTGGAGGAGAGACAACAGATTTAGTCCACAGCTGAGGCTTCAGGAGGCTGACATGATGATTACCACATGGAGGCAGCAGCTGGTAGAAGCCCGGAGCTACACATGAGAACGAGTCTGACACTAAACACACAGTCAGATGGAAGAGTTTGGTTTTTATTTCAGGAAGTCTCCAACCAATCCTAATCGAATTAGTAATACCTGTTTCTGCTCTGGGCTCATCATTCTCCACTGCTGGGCGATCTTCCTGACTACATCCACCAGCTTGATTTCTGAAGGGAAACCAATGAAAGACAGACTGATTAGAATCACATCATGCTCTTTTCTTCCTCTCGGGCCTGCATATTGATCCAGGGTCAAGAATAAGATGAGAAAAACCAGATGGGGCTTAGGCTTGTGTTTGCCATATTATTGCTGAATTTTGCAAAAGCTATATAAATGATGCTTGTGAACATTTTCTACCTCTTTTGTTTCCTCATCATTCCATGTCAGCTTTGGCATGTCAGTAATTAAATATCACAACCATGTTTTTAACAATGTTCCACCACAGGATATTTAAGCTTTTACTACGATCAGCTCCCAGCAGCGGCAACGTAAAACCACAATATGTGAAAAAGATTTGCACATCTGATCAGGGGTCGTGTCAACTGAATATTTTTCATCTTGGAATGTTTTTCTAAACTATGATGGGAAAATCAGAAGGTCGTCTGTCATTTTCACACACACCTGGACAGACAGATTCAACTTTACAAAATTGAAAACCCAAAATTCCCCACATGAGAATCATCTCTGACTTGGACTAAGTCTGCATCTCGTACAGATTCGCCATACACAGACTTTAATCCATTACAGGTAAGAAACTGAGCTTAATAATCACCTTTTTTATTTTTATCATGGTTTTCAATAATTATGTAAATGTTGAGTTTCTGAATCAGGAACTGAGTGTGATTGCTCTTCATTGTGACCTGACTAATCTTTTAAACGTCTCTAACATGATCCACGGCGTTGGTGAGAAACCTTCATAGTCTAAGTCGGTTTAGTTTTAATCTAAACAAACATCTTCAGATTAATCCCAACAGAATAAAAAATTTAGTAATCTTACAGCTGAATAAAAGCTGATGTCCTGTAACAGCTGGACACTGAAAAATCACACAGACACATCGGTTCAGATCTGCAGTGTCTGCCATTACAGGTTCAGAGCTGTGATAAAACTGGATTAACATCTAATCTAATCCTCCTGGCAAAGATTTATTAAGCTCGGCTTGAGAAGAGATTAGCAGAAGAGGCTACTGCTGTTCAGCCGAGTTACTAGGATACAGTAAACATACTCTACTGTACGCACTCTTTTTAATGGAATATTATGGATCTGATTATCTAAGTGGATTTCTGATTTGTTCTGATGAAATGTTGAGCTTTCTTGTTATTCAGCAGATACTCTCATTCTTCCAGTAGAGGGCGAGTTGTCAGAGTCACCATTTCTACCAGCATTTGCAACGTTGCTCAGCTGGGTCTGGAAGTGTCTAGTCAAAGCCCACAGACACCATGAAGAGTAAAGAAAAAAAACAAAAAAAACACTGGAAATTAGGAATGGACTGTTTTCAAGCCGATCATTGATCTATAAAAGCCTCACCTGCTAATTCTGTAAAAACCGTTGAACAACTCAAAACCACTGGCATTCTTCTTTTCTGAGCTGCACACAGACTTGTTGCCATAGCAACTGACTGACACAAATGCCTCTGTTGTACGTAAACATTTCCCACACAGAGAACAGGACATTCAGTCTGTTACAGTATCGCGTTTTCAGGCTTGATGTTTATTTTGTGATTATTAATAAGTGACTGTCTGAACACAGCAGTGGTTGATTAGCTCATTTGAACTCCTGCTCTACTGATGATTTGTCAGAGTTGGTGTGTGTGTGTCGCCTTTTTTTGTTTGTTTTTTTAACTGTACTGAAACACACTCCAGCACTGTGCACAGGCGCCACATTTCTGGGTGTAAACAAAATCTATCATGTCAAGTTGGTAAAATGTCCGCCAATACTTTTTCTTTATTTTTTTTCTTCATGTCACAAAGATCAAGCTCAAGAGCTCTGGCGCCCCCCATTGGGTGACACGCTCCACACCTCGAAATGCCCTGCAGGATAATATAGGTAGTGGCTGATTTTCAGACCTTTGTGGAGGAAGATAAAATCAGAATTGATTTTTACACGCTAGTATCAACCAATCGCCCAAAAATAAGAAAATCAGGGCCGATTGATTACCGTACCCCTACAACATGTCGTGGATATTTTCCTCTTAACAGGTCAGAGCTGCTGGTTACCTGGGTTTTGACTGATCACAACTGGTTTCTGCTGGAGAACGTATCTCATGTATCCGTTTAGAGGTCTCTTTGGTGGGCCACTGGTCTGCGAGGTCAGATATTTCACTGGGTTGATATTTGCGCTGCAGATGATACTGGTGCATCTGAAAACAGCAACAGACATTCATTCACATTTTAGACATCAGGCTGCTGCACCTTTAATCTGTCACAAACAGGAACATTTCAAGAAGCAACCAGAAGGTTCAGTCAGAAACTTCCCTCAAATAACCATAAGCATGAAAGAGGATAAATCTGGCCTTCAATGGTTTCCAGACTGCTACGAAAAGACCTTTTAACTTCTTTGGCCGAATTAATAAAAGATTTGTTTGACACCAGACCTGTGAAGGAGAGCTGCACATTTACACAGGTTGAGAAGGACCTTTGGAGCTTTTTCCCAAACAGCAGATTCCAACATCACCACTAAAACCCACAGTAGGTTCATTGTGTCACCACTTCATGATGGTCTGGAACAGAGATGTCTGCAGCATGTTGTTCTGACAAACCCCTCCCCACATCATGATATTGCCACCTCTGTACTTCAGTAAGAACTAGGGCTGCACAATATTAGAAAATCTAGCGACAACACTGTTAAGTATTATTAATGACATCAGTTGAGACATTTGCCTATTTTTTTCACAGGTTCAATATTAGATTAGCATGAAATATGAAAGTTCATAATACTTGGGAATATATTAGTCTGCAATTATTGATATCCAAACAGTCATTTGCACTATAAATATTGCATACACAAATATTGCAATAATCATATATCTGCGGCATATTGTGCTGCAGCCTCAGATAGGATGATATATTCAGGCAAAAAATAAATTCACAAGGTGATGTGAAATAACCTATCAGAAGCTTACAAAGCCATGACATCACCATCTGGGCTTTCCAATGGTTTAGAAGTGCAGTAGACTTAGAAAAAAATTATTAAAGATTATATATATATATATATATATATATATATATATATATATATATATATATATATATATATAAAGAAATAAAAAAAATAAATAAAACACAAAAAAAA
>CAEFZX010020850.1:0-45166 GCA_903066825.1 Alfaro cultratus | reverse complement strand
TATATATATGATTTTTATTTACTTATTTACTTATTATAATACCCATAATCCCATGAGACCAGTCTTTATGTCTCATATTGCCTAATGTGAGTAATTAGGCATTATATATATATTTTAAACCCACAACAGCTGCTTTGGAGCATTTTTTTGTTGTTTCTTATTTATTGCTATTATTTTTGTCCTTTTTTTCTTTTGCAATTTTTTCCCCCTTTTGCACAGTAATCTTTTTAGCCGTTAAAAAGGAAAACAACCAAACGAAACAAAACGCCCGCCTCTGTCTTGCCTGTGTGTCCGCAGTGGAGTGGGTCTGGCCCGGGCTCACTTTGAGAAGCAGCCGCCCTCCAACCTGCGGAAGTCCAACTTCTTCCACTTCGTCCTGGCTCTGTACGACCGACAGGGCCAGCCGGTGGAGATCGAGAGGACCAACTTCGTAGACTTCATCGAGAAAGAGAAGGTGAGTGGCAGCACTCGTGGAAATCCATCCATCCATCCATCCATTGTCTACCGCTTATCCGGGGTCGGGTCGGATAATCCGGGGTCGGTGGAAATCTGTCGCATCAAATGAAACATGGTGTAGATTTCCCACAGGCCTGACTTATTTCAGTTTAAGAATTTAAGGATTATTATTATTATTATTATTATTATTATTATTACTATTATTATTGCTATTATTATTGCTATTACTATTATTATTATTGCTATTATTATTATTATTCTTATTATTATTATTAACAACTATAATAATCAGAATTTGATTTTGAAAAAGGCCGACATAAACGACACAAACACGTTGTAAAAACAACAAAAAAAAAGATTCTTGAATGTTTCCATTAAATTTCCAGCCCAGTGTTCGTTTTAAATAATTTTAAATTTATGGTTCTGTTGAATATAACCACTTGTTTTATATAAACAAGAGCGCAGCGAGCACCTCATCAATTATGCCATCGCAATGCAGCGGGCGAACCAAGTGCCGGATTTATTGTCCCCCCCCCCCCTCCAAACATAACCGGTAATTACAGAGGAATTAAAAATCCACAATAACACAGTGAGCTAAATTACAAGGCTGCGCTCCTTTAATACAGTGAACATAATTCACTCTGTTATTTAATATATATGGCTGAACTCCCTCGGTCTGCTCTTTCCTACATGCGCAACGCTTTTCTTTTCTTTTCTTTTTTTAAATAAAAGCGCTTTAAATCTCAGTAGCAACTTAGAGTTTGTTGTGTGTGTGTTTAAGGAGTCGAGCGGGGAGAAGACCAATAACGGGATTCATTACCGACTTCAGCTGCTCTACAGTAACGGTGAGTGGTCGCATTATTTTCCATCAGTTTGAGCAGATCAGCATCATATTATCAAATGGTCACACAGGCGTTGATTTAAACCGTTTCCACATTCCGGGAGGAAACGCTGCAGAGGAGCATCAGGCGGCCACCGCTTGTTTCTGTCCCACAGACTCAGGAGAGTTTCAGCAGTTTCATGAGACCTATTAGTCAAATTTCAGTGCAGCTGTTGCGGGCGATTTGGAGCAGCTTTGTGGCTTTATCACTGTCACTGTCCCTAAATTAGGCTTTCCAGTTTGGAGCCGTGTTTGAGTTCCAGTAGGACTTTCACACTGTAACAAAAGCACGGCTACAATGTGAGGCCTGCACTTGTTGACAGCTTGAGATCAGATATTAAGAAGTAGTTGTCTGCTATTTTATCTCCGTTGCTCATTCTTTTATATTTTTATGTATTTACAGCAGAGTGATGTGAAGATTTATGGGCCAAAATGTTGGAAGTTGAGAGCTGAACCAAACTAGTGTGACTGAGTCTCAGTTTAGCTGGAATCCTTCTGAAAGGACCTCAAAAACATTTACTGCTAATTTTATTAACTGATCTAATATTCTCACACATAAAATAACATAAAGTAAAAATAATAATCCAAACCATAATTTGAGTACATCCTTTCAAGGGGGAAAATGATGTTGTGTTGAGAAAGAATTGTTTTTACTAAATGCATCAGTGGCACAATTAATGGTAACTTTCATAATTAAATATATACAACAGAAGCACTGGAAAAATTTTTAGAATGAATGAATTTTATTTTAATAAATTGTATTTTAATAGTGACGATACAGTTTCATTAAAGTGTAGTTTAATGAGATAGAAAGCAACTGTACAAAGAGCTTTTAAATATTGCTTTGTCTGTTTACGTTATCTTATTTTTTAATCTATCAAACTACTGATCAGTGATCCATAAGTTGCTTACCTGGAACAGATATGATGTGACAGAGGTCCATCATAATCTTACCACCATGTAGTTTCACAAGGAGGATAGAAAAAAAAATCTCCAAAGCTCTCTGTTAGAGATTTGCAGCAAAAAGTGGCGTCTTGGGGCCAACGAGTCTCCATAGAAACCATTAGCTGCTGGTTAGATGCCAACAGGTGGTTTTGGAGGGACGCTGTCCTACCATCACAAATGTAGAGTTTGCTAGAGGAACTTTAAATTGAACTGAAAGCTTATTGGATGGGAATAAGACTGAGCTTTTCAGCAACAAACATTCCAAGTTTTTGGAATATTTGTTGTGTGACTTGGGAAAAAACGGATGAACAGTTAAAAAGCATCTGATATCCACTGTTAGGTATGATGGAGGATTTGAGATGCTGTGAGTCCCTTTTTTCAAAAGCCCCGTTAGAGTGCATAAAATCTTTGAAATACCAGAACATTTTCAATAAAAAAGGGAATGGGACATCTTCAGGTTTTGCAGCAGAATAATGATCTAAAAATATACAAGCTAATCAGAACAGAAATGATTCAATAACCAAGAGCATGTTCTGGCATGGCTCAAACCTAAATCTAATCAAAAATATCATGACTGACCTGAAGACACGAGAGCACACCCATGACTTTGGATGATCTAGACATTATCCGAATGTGAATAGTCAAAGTTCCCCTCTGTTACTGCTCTGACCATGTGGAACTGACTAAGACTGTTTGACTGGGAAGACTGGTCTTTAGAAACTAATGAAACACACCAGTAACTGCTGAATTTGTTTTAAAAAATTCTAAACATAGGACTTTTTTTCTCCTCTGAATTTTTTTTCCTCAAAAAACCCCCCCAAAATGTTAGATTTTTCGAAAATTTTAGTTTCAGTAAATGTTTGTAAAATATGAATTAATTTGAAGGTGCCAAAACATCTTTGTTTTAATAGAGACAGACTTTTTAAAAAAAATAAAACAAGGTTATTTGTAGTTCATTGTTCCAGCTTAGTTCCTTTTGAAGGAGAAAATACATAATTTACACTTGTAAATGAAATAAAATGTTGGGGAAAAAACATTTCTGTTACTATTTATTTAATTTCAATATTTATCTAATGGACATGCTTTTATTTAAAATCGATGTAAACTTTCTGATCTATGTTTTCTCTCCTCCTCTGCTTCCTGGCAGGCATCAGAACAGAGCAGGACTTCTACGTCCGACTTATAGACTCCATGACTAAACAGGTAAACACCCTCACACTCCCAGCAGTCTGTCACCTCTCCTGTTACTTCGCTGACATTAAGCCGCTCCACAGATCCACCGCCCTCACGCATTGTAGCTGCACACACAGAATGATGAGCGTTTGTGTGTGCGAGATTCAACGGGTGGGTGTTTCCACAGTGTGAATGTGGAAGGTGGTGGCACACACACACGCTGCATGGCTCCAGGCATTTTTTTCTTTGCCTGTGCTTCTCTCGCTGTGATTAGAGCAAAGAGGCAGCGAGCGGGTGTTGAGGAACAGGAACGGGAGTCTGCTGCTCACAGTGGGAAGTGGGAAGATGTAACGGCACCTCTGGGATTTGGTCTACCTGGTGGCAAGCATTGTCTGATCGGATCCAATTTGTGCTTAATGTTTTTGTTTATGTGTACATTAATGAGTTAGAAAAGACATTTTTCTCAAATTACTTAAATTATGTTATTTAAATAGTTCAACTCACGCATTGTTTTTGGTGAAGCTGAAAGTGAGAGTTGGCCGTCATTTGTGTGGGGAGCCAAGAGCCGATGCCATGCACTGAATACTCGTTAATGTGGCTCCAGGCTCTGACAGAGTCTCACGTTACTGCTGCCACACTGCACTGCATACTGTGTGCGAGACTGGAAGGCCTGCAGGACCACACGGCTTCAACAATAACACGCATTACCTCAACCTCAATCTCTGTGGGGTGATCACCAGTTACACACAGTGGGAGCCCCCTCCCACACAAACACATGGTCAGCAACGTGAACATGTAAGAACAATAGATATCAGTGCTTCGAATTACACAGAAAGAAATAGTTTTCAACTAATTTGACGTCGCAATACATCATAGAGTACCGTGCTGTTTAAAAGTCTTGTCTTAGTTTTTTTTAAACATATTTTGCTTCTAAGGAATTAGATTTTGGGTCTACATGTTGGAACTGCTAGTAGCAATTTTGCCTTGCAGCAAGAAAGTCCTGGGTTTGAATCCCTGCCTGGGGTCTTCTTGCATGGCGCTTACAGTTTCTCCCCATGGATGTGTTGGTTCTGTCTGGATTCTCTGGTTTTATGCCGCACTCCCTAAACAAGACTTTTTATTGTATTTGTTAAAATTGTACTTCAGTGCCACCTATAGAGATTTGCTAAAAAAATATTAATAAATACAAAGAATGTCCAGTTTTTATAAAAAGTACCACCTAAAGAAATGTTATATAATGTAGGTGTGCCTAGAAAACTGAGGCCCTGAGGAGTCATTGAGATTAGATTATCTTAATTATCTCCTCCTTTGTAGAATTATCACTGCCTTCATGTGGTGAAGGTGTTGCTGATGTTTTTGGTCCCTGCTAGTGTCTCCTGTGGCTAATCTGTGTTAGTGGAGGGGAAAGATTAAGCAGGATGAAGGAAGTACATTTCTTAGACGTCCCTGTCCAACCCCCTTCTGAAGAGGGAACCAGCAGTTTGAACCACTTTAAAGGCTCACAAAAAACAATTTCTTTGAAAGTGGAGGAGAAAAATTAGGGGCTTTTTAAAGCTTATTACAGATCCTCCATCAGAACAGTGGTTTTGAGGTGCTTATCCACATATCCATCCCACATGTAGTGATGCCTATCAATCTTAAAATTTTTTGACAATCTAAATAAAACAACAAACAAACAAAACATTTAAGATTGGTAAAATCCAGTTAAAATCCCAGTAGAGTTTTGAAAAACATCACATATTTTCATTTGTGATGGTAGGACACAGATGGTTTTTTACTGGGACGCTTCCCAAAACAGCCAGTTTGGACATTAATTATGCTTATTGGACTTGGTGTAAAGAGACCACTTGTTGCTGCAATTTAATTGAATTATAAGTTTTGTAAGTTTTTTTTTTTTTTAACCTCGTTTACAATCCTTCTCACCGTGTATAAAGAAAATGGAGTGTCTCTGACTAAGTTCACATTGCGGCCTTAAGTGACCCAAATTCTTTTCCTTTTTTGCCTTAATGCGATCTGTATCTGAGTTTTTCACAACAGTCTGAACACAGATCAAATTTCTTCGACCCAGGATACTTACATATGTGGCTCAAAATCTGATACGTATCAGTGGCCTGAGTCTTAATGGCCAGGTTGCAATCAATGGCAACCTGAATGCAATGGCAATTCAGGTTGCCATTGCATTTTGTCAACGTCATTGATCCTTGACAAACGTCACTATTCTGCGTCCTGACACGCGCAAGCGGGAAGAAAAACAACAACCATGGCGGACTGTAATGAGGATTAAGTTGTTATTATCTGGCTCGGGTCGGACAACAACTTCAAAATCGTAAGATATGCTCCACTATTAGCATCCACGTTTACTTCCGCAAACGCTGAGCATTTCTTCTTCTTTTTATGACAAAACCCTGAGCACGAAGTGTGACGCTATTGCGCCCTCTACTGCGCATGCGGGACACTTTTAGCTTGTTTGCGTTTCAAATACAAGTCGCATAAATTTGGAAGGATGAACGACCGTGCAAAAGTAAATAAATATGGGATTCAGCATTAAGGCCTGCAGTGTGAACGTAGACAAAATGTAATGGATATATCGCTACATTAAGTCTATGTAGATGTTACTTACTTTGAGTGAAGGTCCTGGAAACTCTGGTAAGCTTGAAATTTAGGTATAAATTAAATAATGTTTAAATTTATTTCAAAGAGCAACCAGTTAGTTTTTAAAAGCAATTATTTTATGTTGGATTTTGTTTTCTGACTGAATGAATGTTCTGAAACAAATGTATGATTATGCAACAAAATATATGGAAGAGCACCTTCTGTCCACTTTTAAGTAAGATTTAGGATGTGTCATGCTGTGGGCCTGAGAAACTTGTTAAAGGAAGTTTTTCTTTTTAATGGGTGAGCTGTGGATTTATTTGAAGTTAGTTTTTGGCTGTTCACAGTGAACAGGAGTCAGTGTATTGTTTCAGTCGTGCGTGTGCGTCTCTCTGTTTGGGTGCGTTAAATTCCCAGCATTAGATGAATGGGACGATAACAGGTGGTGGAACCAAAACAGCCGTGTGGTTGACTTAGTTGCTTAGTGATGTCATGGCTGCTGTCTTTCAAGCCACACACACAGTTGTTCCTCAGCACTGTTGTCCTGCCAAGCAGAGAAAAATGAAGCCAAAAGTGGTACTGATGTGTGTTGATCTTCTCACTGAGGTAACATTAAAGACAAAATGTCGCCTTGCTTGTCACAATTGTTTACAGATTCTTTTTTCACACTTTTTATGTGGACTTTCACAATGCAAGAGGAAACAAGCCAAATTTGATTGTTTTAAACTTTTGAAGCTGAAAAGTCCATTCAGTTTGGATTTGATTTGGACACTTCTGCTTATATCTCCTGGATTACTTATCGTTTTAATTAGCATTAACAAAATTAATTGTTCTGAAGTGAAGTTAAAACCCCAAAATAAAAAATTCCAATAACAGTCAGTTTAGACAACAGTAACCTAAAAAAAAATACAGTCTGCATTCTTATGGATCCTTTTAACTGTACTGAATTCATATACCACTTTATTTTACATATTAGAGACAAGGCAGACACTAACAATTGTAATAATGAGAAAGAGAAGCAAAATCCAGCCTCATTTCTGAGACAAGCATCACAGGTCCAACGCCTCCATCCCACTGTCTGTTGTGATAGCTTTTGAGAGAGGACCTGTTAATCTCTGTGGTCTAGACATGGCTACAGTAGTAGCATACCTCTTGCATATTTTAAACAGCATTAAAGTCTAGAAATAGCCAGAGATGAGCGAGGATAAGAGGGAAACAGTTGCAACGAGGCATAATACGTTCCCTGCAGCGCTGGATGAACGGCATAGATCAGTAGGGATTTAAATGCTGAGAGCAAGTGGTGGAAATATTACTTACTTTGAATTGGAGAGTGAACCTTTGGGACGTCTTCTCAGATGGCGTTAAAGAGGAGAGCCTAGAAAGTGGCTGCTATGCATCAACTTAGCTTACAGAGACTTGCAAAAAGTATTCATACCCCCTGAACTGTTCAGCGTTATAACCACAGCCTTTAATGCATTTTATAGAGAAAGTAACGGATAGTTGTGAAATGAAAGAAAACTAATAACTAATTTTCACAAATTTTTGTGAATAAAAATCTGAAAAGTGTGGTGTCCATTTGTATTCAGCCACTTTTACTCTGATACTCCCGAGATCAACCAGTGCAACTAAATGGCTTTAAAGGTATCTCAGTATATGTCCAGCTTTTATGTAAAATGAAGAACCTCTTGACACAATGATGATTATTTGTTAAACCCAAACCTGGTTGAGAGAGAGAGTCAAAGAGAAGATAATGTTCAAAGAAAGTCAAAATAAATTTTATTACCTGGTCAGATCACACAAAACGTGCAAAACACAAAATTTAGATAAAGATTCTTGTGTTAAAATAGTCAGAGCCCAAGAGCTGAATATTTATATTTCCGACCTGAATGAGCCTGATTTGATTTGCACGACGCTCAGTGAGATGGTTGAAGCTTGACATGATCTCTTGTTACCTAACCCAGTTTTAAACTTCTGGAAGCTTTACCTGTGCCTTTCTGCTGTGTTTCCTGGTCGCCAGGATGCTTTTTGTTCACTTATGTTCTCTAACAAACCTTCGGAGCAGCTGTATTTATACTGTGATTTAATTACACACAGGTGGACTCTGTTTACAACAAATGTCTTGATTTCGACAGGCAGTTGGTTGTATTAGATTTTATTCAGGGATAAATCCATGTATAACAGACCGAAAAAAGATGAAATGTTCAAGACAGGTTTTCCTTTTCTTTCTTTTACCAGTTATGCACAGGTTTGCATTCTGCACATTATAAAATCCCAAGAAAACTTGTTGAGGTTTGTGGTTTAATTTTAGATTTTTGCTTTCAGATGTTACTTGACGCTGTCGTTCATTAAGATACTTGTAAGTCACTTTGAGTTTTTCCAGTTCTGACATACCAGCAGAGTAAAGCCAACTCTAATGCTCGGCACTTAAATTAAACTATTATTTCTAGATGCCTACCTGCTTTGTGTTTTAGTGCTGAAGTCAGGAACAGATTGCTTTAAATTGATGACAGGCAGTCCTCTTCATGTTAAAAAGCGTCATATGGTGCTCGTTGATTACCGCCTTGTCCCTAAGAATACAACGTCTGTCACTGCAGGCCCTGCTGGATCGCTGACTTATGGATCATGCTGACAATAACACAGGAAGAAGAAGTGTGTTTCCCTGCCTAATGGATGCCTGTTTAAAAATCACATATGCAAAACTACTTCTGACAAGCAGCTGAAATGCAGTGAAAAAGTCCTGGTGAAGTAGAGAGAAAGAGAAGAAGGAAAAACCCAATGAATCACAGGGGAAGGGCAGTGGAAGCGAGAGGTGGCAAAGCCTTAACCAGAAGTAAATCTGTTACGGAGATTCAGAAAGAAACGACAAGTAAAAAATTTTAGTGTGGTTGTTTTTGTGTGAAGAAAGACTTACTGGAAAATTTAGACCTCGGTTTTGTACAAGTTGCCCTTTAGTTTCCCCAGGATAATAAGGGAAATTGTTCCTCTCCTTGAACACACATTTGAGCCTCACATATTTAAGCCGGATTCCTATTTCAGACTTAATGTCTTAAAAAGTTCAGGGTTAAACAATGTCACATCAAAGCCAGTTATAGAAGTAAAGTAGTGCCTTGAAAATGTATTTATACCTTTGTCACAGTCAATCACAATCAATATAAAAAGACTGAATTGACCATATTTAGTAAAAGGCCTCCACATGTATATTGAATAACTGATCATAGCATCTGATTTAATATTTAAAAATGATATAATCAGACAAACAGCATAAAATTTACTAAACTAGTATGTACAGTAAGCAGTGTATATATGTCAGAACAGGATAAAATATTTCTAATAACATATCATATTTATTCTATCTTGTTAGACGAGAAGTCAAACTTTAGATGTGTTTTTCTCTCTAGTTCACTTTTGGTTAAAACATGTTTTTATAATAATCGTAAAATTTCACTAAAAGTAAAAAGTACAATATAGTAAAACTATTTCTAGATGTACTTTTTTGCTTTTTCAAAAAGTAAATGTAACTGAGCAAATGCAATGTGTTACTTGTGACCCCTGGTTTTCAACCATATAAAGTTTTACCTGTAGTTTATATGTTTGCTGTGTCTTCTACATTGCAAATTACGAATGAAACCTCCTTTGCCAATTTTCAATGAAGTCTAGTTTGACGAAGAGCAGATTCTGCCAGCAGATTCTTTTGCCTAAGCTTTGGATCTCTGCAGCTCCTGCTGCCACCATTAATTGTTGTTCATGAAATGTTTTGTTTTGGATCTAGGTCAGAACATTTTATTTTGGTCTCATCTGACTAGAGCACCTTCTTTCAAAAGTTTGCTGTCTTCCCTACATGACTTGTGCATCTATGCCAAGTGCCAGATTTTGGAGCGCCTGACTAATAGCAGACATTTTCTATTATGCATCTGTCAAATTAAATTCCAATATAATACACTGAAATTGTAACATGACCAAATGTGTTATAAAAACATTTCAACAGTCATGAATACTTTCTCAAGGTATGTACTTTGCACTTAGAGTGTAGATTGACATGATGTACTGAAATATCTCCAACGTCTTGGTTGCTGGATCAGCCTCAGCAATGTGTCAATGGGAACTTTCAGCTTGGCCTCAGATCATTTCAAATATTTTTTGAAGGTATTTCTTTTAGTCTGTGTTCTAGTGAGACTCGCTGTGGAAACGTCAGCATCGGCTGAGTCTGCATGTTGTCACTCTTTCTGCTTCAGGCTCATGTTATTTTTGTTTCATGTTACACATCATGCTTGAATGGCCTGGGTGTGCACATCCCCTGAGCCTTGGACCACCAAGTCCTGCTCAGCCTCTGGGTTTGTGTGTCAATACATTTTCATCAGGGTGTGCATGCCTGGAAAATTATAACTGAGAAGGACTCTGGGTCCTGAAGCATATGGGGTCTCCAATTCCAGAAAATACAAATGGTCCCAGAGACAGCCAGCTATTAGTATGAAGGGCTTTAGGCTAAAGTGAATTGGTTCCTAAACCATGCTGCTGCTCTGCATTAATGCTGCAGCCATCCAAGCTAGCTTCTGGGGGTTTAAGGGACCAGTTTCTACAAATGAGGGGCCTCTGTCTGCAGTCTGTACGCAGGCTGGGCCCCCGCTACAAACACACAGGCCTGAAGGCTCCTGGAGGACATTTAGGGGTAAAACAACACAGACTCTTTTTAAACATTCTTGGAAAAAGCTCTACCTAAATTATTATCAATTACTCCAAAGGACTCCGTTTTATGGAAGTGATTAGAAAAGACAACACTTAGATTAAGTGCTGTTTTTGAATAGTCGTTCCTAAAGCAAAACTAAAGAACAGCAACTTTTGACTTTGACTTTATTAAAAATAAAGAAAAAGTAAAAAATTTTGAAAAGGCGTAAGCATGGCTTACATGCATTCTTTTTTAGTAATATGATGGTGAGAGATGAGAGGATGAGTGTTAGTGAGTTGCAACCTTTATTGAGTTAATTATTGTCATAAATTTATTTATTTTAGGATACATTTGTGTATCTAGTTTACTTCAATAGGTGAAATATATTTTATTTGTTTATGAGGTTTTTTGTATATTACATAAGTAGCTTTTGTATGTATTTATCTTTAACTTTAGAACATTATTTATTTATTTTAAAATACATTATGTATGTACCTAATGTTCTAATATTTTGTGTAGTTTTTTGTCTGTTTATTAAATAGGTATATAATTTATTATTTTTTTACTTTAAATACATGAATTTATGCATGTAAGTATTCATTTCAATGATTGATTGATTGATTTACTTATTACATATCATCTTTAACCCACCGTTTGATATGTAATGTTTGACATGTTTCCAAGCGTAGCCTCATGCAGAGTTGTGTTGATCGGAACAAGTGAGTTTTCACCACAGGTACTTAATTTACTAACGACTGCTTGATGCCAGCAACTAGTCTGAACCTGAGTTGAAGATTATTGCAGAGGACGGAGAAAGTTCCCTTCTACTTCCTGAGAAAAGTGAGCTTGTCACTTGGTGAGATTTGCTGCAGTTCAGAATGACAGATCAAACGGACTGGAATAGACCAAAGATAGACAGGGCGTACCTCCTGATTGATGGATAGCTTAGTGGTGTACGACTTTATTCTGAGCTTCCTTATACAAGCTGGAAGACTGCATAATGAAAGCAGTTGACGCCTCAGCTGGAGCTTATTTTCAGAAGCAGAAAGTGTGGGCATCAGGAAAAAAATACAACTTAATTTTAGGTAAAAACTCACCTGCACCGCATGTCAGCTGAGATGATGTGATTGTTTTTGTGCAGATGCTCTGAAACAAACCAGGTGTGTGTGTGTGTGTGTTTGTGTTGCGGGGGGAGTAACAGACGGCCCGTATCGACACAGAAAGTGTGAGGGTGCAAAGGCGTGACTGATCAACAGTGCGCTCCTCATGTGAGGTGGGAACTTTACCCAACAACACATTCCCACAGGTTCATTTCGTGATGTGATGGTGTGTGAATGTATTTCTGCATTGGAAGTAATTCAATTGTCTCAGTTTGACATTCAGTTCTCACATAAAATGTTGTCATCACTTCCCTGCAGTTTGTTAGAGTGCAGTATGGAAGAAAAAAAATGCAAATACATCTTTATGCATCCATACAGTGGTGCAGACAGTGACTGGCATCTCTCAGCAAGTCTGAGTGACAGTGGAGCTTCACTGCCTGGATGATTATGTGGCATTTTATAGATCATGTCAAGGAATTTTCTCACAGTTTTTCTGACTAAATATATACTGCTTTTAGCCAAAACACTTAACATGATGTTCACAGTGCATTGCAAAAATATTCATAACCCCAGAACTGCTTCCTATATTTTGCTAGGCTAAAACCACACATTGTGATCCATTTTAAAGGGAATTCAAATAATAGTATATAATTGTGAAGTGGGAGGAAAATGATACATGATTTTATTGTTTTCCACCAAGCTGGGTGTTATAATCATTTGTATTTAGGCACATGACAGATTTTTATGAGTAAAAAATATTGAAAACCATGTAACATTCTCCTTTTGCGTCAAAGTTATGCACTACTTTTTGGTGATCTACCACATAATCTACTTGTAAAAGAATGAAAGTTGCTGTGAGGCAGCAAAATGTGAAAAAGCTTAAGGTGTGTGAACACTGTTATAAGGTGTTAGACAAAATGTAACATTTCTCTATGTCTTTTATCTCTCTTTTTAGCCGATTGTTTATGAAGGCCAAGACAAGAACCCGGAGATGTGCAGAGTGCTGCTGACACATGAGATCATGTGCAGGTGAGACACCTGTCCTCACTTCTCTTCAGCATTTCACAGTTTGTTTCCTCTGCTCCCCGTGCTCCTCATTACTTCACTTTGTTAATCTGAGGAAATTCTCACCACTCACATTTTGTACCTGTATTCTTCTGTGGTCCTTATTACAGCCCCGACTCCACCCCCTCTACACACACACACGCACTCTCTCCAAGATGCATAAAGATTTATGTTAAAGAACAAGAGTTTGGGCTTGCATGGTCGTTGCTTTAATTATAGTTTAAGATAAATTTCTGCAGAAGTAGGTTGAGGTGAAAGAGGTCTATTTATAGAGGCATTTTACCATCCTTTCCTATTCAAAAGAAGCGTGTGTGTGCATGGAAACACAAGTGTTTTGTTGGTGTGTATGTGCCTTTATGATGCCTGGTTAATTAGGACACAGAGAAACTCATTAGTCAATCTGAACCCTTCTGTTGCTTCATGGCTAACAAATGGGTCTCCTTCCACAACTTGACTATAAAATATAAGCAGGAACTCTCTCTCGCCCTCTCTCTTTCTCTCTTGCTCACAAACACACACACACACATAAAGACACAAAGGAAGCATGCATATGCACGCACAGGCCTGCACACCGCAGTTATAAAAATTCAAATTTAGCCCATGAATTAAGTTGTTCCTGTTCCCTGACCTTGTCACTGAGCAATTTTTAACTATAACAATATAAATTGGGGTTCATCTATATGCGCAAGCAGGGACTTTAGCAGTGAAATCAGGCACAGTAATATTTTATTCTATAGATCGCTGAATATTTGTTGACCTGCTAAGCTGCAAAGCCTAATTAAAGACACCCATTGAAATTCAAAAGTTATTCACAAACATTTAAAAAACAATAGATTTGGCAATGTGTTATAGTTGTTAAGCATGTCTGGAATAAATTGTGGACATGAATTTATATTGTGTAAAATAATACTCTACTATGCCCTATTATAGTTCTTTAATATTCTAAAAGATTCTTTTTTCACTAAAAAATACATTGATGATAAAAACACAACAGGATAGTAATATATAAATTCCTTCTGCAGGATTATATTAAATCCAAAGATTTTAAAAAGTGTTCTGAATAATCATAATTCAGCTTTTTGTGTATTTGAGTTGATGACATCATAAGAGGGCAAAGAACTGAACTGACACTGGTAAATATTATGCAAATTAGATTTCAAATTATGCTTTGACAGATTTCAACATATATTCTCAGGCATTTAAATTGCATTTGAGTTACATACCTGGGTTAGAATTTATTCTGATGACCAGCATGGATACTGCCGTACTGAATCAAGCGGTGATGATGAACATGTTTTTCAGAACCAAAACTGGTCCAAATCTGTTCATACTCCTGTTTGTCTCCTGTCCAAATCTTCCTAAAATCCATGCAGTGCTCTTAATCCAGCTCAAATATTTTACTGTAACCATACAAAATATGGGCCAACACCATTAAAAAAGATATTTAATGTAAAATAAAATGTGAATAAAGAAAAGCAAACAAAAATTACAGTTGTACATACTCAAAATAACTCAGCTCAGTTGGTCTACGCCTTTTGTGATGTCACCAGAGGCATTTGTGCATGCAGGCTAGCAGGTGTAACTTTTTTCTCTGAAGGAGCAATAGTCCAGAAACAAAAACATTTATTCACTGTACATTCACTCCCATCTTCAGTAACAGCTGAGGTCAAAGTTATGGTTGTTGTCTCAACTTCTCTTGTGCTGAATCTGCAGCAGGAGCTCCACACAACGCTGAATGTGCGCTCAGACAAAGAGCCTGGGGCCACCATTAATCAGTGTGGCTTTTTATATTAGCCACATGCTCTCAGCCCAACCTGCCACATCACAAAGTACCACATCACTGCTGTAAGATTTGGCACAGAGCTTGAAATCTTAAAAATATATTTAATTAAAACAAAATGATAAAAATCAAGACAAACATGTGTCCTTGCTGCTACAAAACCAAAGAGTCATTAAGTTGGATGCTTGTGGCAAAAGGGACTTAAAGGAAATGGGATAACACTGGCAAAAGGCTTTAAAGACTAGTTATCAGTTGCTATGACATTCTTACTGTGAAATAACGTTGGTTAAAAATAACACAGTAATTTAATATTTAAACAAGTATTAAAGAAATGTATCATATGATCCAACTACTTTTGTTTAGAACAGAAAAAACAAAAATTTTTACTGCTGTTGAAATGAATCATTATGATTATTGCAGAAAATATGATGTTATCTCTAACACATTTGCATTGATTTTCATTTTGACTTTAATTAGAAATAGGCAATGATTTTTTGTTAATAATCTTCGCTTGCCAGCTGTAGTTTTAAAACAGAACTACTTTAGTAAGTGTGATTAGTGGTGCTCTTTAGGTTTCCACACCATCATGGTTTAGGTTTTTTGTGAAGAAATATTTTTAAAACAAAAAATTATACATCTATGAGTGAAAAGTGGCGCAACCTGCTGCTAAATCGGCTGGTTACCCCAACTCTTTCTCTAGCATTTTTTTAAAGAGAGATTTCAGACTTTAGGATTGGTGTAATGTACATTTTTTGCAGTTTTGAATCTGTAAATGTTTAAAACTTTATTGTACCTCAATTGATAAGAAGACAATGCCTTTTTTTAGGCTTGGCTTAATAAAAATATAGTTTTTTTCCCCTCTATTTCTTATTCCTGTCTTTTCTACTCAGTAGAACTTGAGGTTAGGTATTAAAAATATATCAATATTAGACCTGAAGTAAGAGTTACATCCAAATACAAATAAAATTAATTCAATAGAAATGCATACAAGAGGGTAGAAAATGATTCTATCCCTTAATCTTCATAACTTCATCCACCTTCTCCAGTTCCTCCTTCCCTCTTTGGTCTCTTCATCTCCCCCATTTTTCCACTTCCTTATCGCTCTGCTTTCCTTCATCTCCGACGAGACGCCATTCCCCAAAAGTTTCCGTGCGGTGACCCAGTTCATGGCACGGCGGAAAGTGAATGGCGGGGGAGAGCTGAAAGAGCGGCAGAGCAGCAGATAGTGGAGACAATAAGGAAGGTGTAACATGTCAGTCCCTTTTTACCCCACCTCTGCCATCTGTGACAGTGGGAAACCTGAGACATCTCCCCTTCCTCTTCTTCCCACCCAAACCCCTCGTCTCCCCTCCTCTGTTATGCCTCCCACGCCTACTCTTTCACTCTTTATTGCCGATTCCCCCATGGCTTTATTCTCCTCCTTCTGACTTCCACCTTTATTCATAATTAATACAGGCAAAGAAAACCGCTTTGACACTCTTGTAGTACACATGTGTGAGTTTTTGTGAGCTTGCCAGGTTTTTTATTTATTTTTTGCTTATGTTTCTCTCCTACACCTTATATGAGCTTCTGCGTCCTCCACCTTCCACCTCACCTGGTCATTAGGACCGTGTTCTGCTGATTAACAAAACACTATCTCCTTTGTTACTGTGCTTTTTAGAAACACTTTATTTTGTGAAGTTTTGTTTCAAAAATGCACACTTTATTAACTAGTTGTGTTTTTACAGCCAGAGTTAATTTGTTAGTATTAGAAACACATAATGTTGAACAGTTTCTCTAATCAGGCTCTCTTGGCAGGAGGAGCAAAACCTCTTTTTTTAATCTTACAAGCAAGTATATCTATCTTCAACAAGTACTGTAGATACCTTTGGATATTTTATTACTTTAAATCCCTTTTCTTATGCCTCTAAAAACACCTCTGTAGACTTTATATGACCTCTGAAGATGACCTGAGCCATCAGGCAGCCAGGCATGAGGAGTATTTCCTTTACATCCTACAAGCTGTCACAGGGATCAAGAGATCTAAGCTTCTCTTCCTTTACATCCCATAAATGCTGTAAGGGATTGATCTGGAGACTTTAAAGACCAAGTCAGCACCCTGAAACTTCTTTACCTAAGTTCCACCAGCCATGTATTTTGCGGTTTGCAGGGAGCATTGTTTTTCAGATGTCATTCTTCTCAGGTATCACAGAGGCTACAGTCCAGAGCTTGTAGCAGCTGCATTTATTTACAAATGACAAATGATTGATTGAAAGTCACAGATTAAGTAATTCTGAATGTGTTTTGCCTAATAGATGATGGAATACTCAAATTAAACCCAAAACGTCTCCAGTTTAGGATGGATAATCTAATTTATGATGATTGCAAAAGTATTCAGACTCCTTGAACTTTTGCACATTTTGCCATGACACAACACAGTCGCTGTCCCGCTGTAACCTGAACCTTTGCCCCAGTCTTTTGTAATCTCTAACTGGTTTCTTCTGGTATTCTCTTGTATTCAGCTCCATTCATTTTCACATCCACTCTGACCAGAAAAGCATCCCACATCATGATTCTGTAACTGCCATGTTTACTCAATTTTAGTGGGATAAATGTTTTATGCAACTATCATTATACTTTCTCCTCTACAAGTTAATTGTTAAATTACAAATTAATTTATGTATCAGTCTTTCATTTATACCTTGTGATTATAAGCTGGCTAGATCCTCTGAAATCTGGTGTAATTCTTTGAGATGAAGCCATGCATTCTCTTTCTGTGTCATAGAAGCCTATTTTTAAATTGAGCTCCCAGCAATGATCTCCCTGACAGACTTTCGGTAAAACTTCTGTTGGCCTGTTTTCGGCTGACTTGATCAAATGTGAATTTGGTAATAACCTCTCTATTGCTGCTGTCAGAGAGCATTATGTGTAGGAAATCTCCAATTTAAACTTCTAATAGGAAACTTTCATGTAATGCAGCGAATGTTCTGTGCGTCGAGCTCACTTTGCCCCTTGTCTTCTTCTTTAACTCTTGTCTCTTTTCTCAGTCGGTGCTGTGACAAGAAGAGCTGTGGAAATCGTAATGAGACGCCCTCAGACCCTGTTATCATCGACAGGTACTGACTTTCTCTTTGCCCCGTTGTTCTCAGCCTGTGTCTGTTTCTCTCTCTCTACCTCTGCCACCTAAACACACACACACGAACACGCACAGACCAGACACGTACTGGCACACTGCTCTGACCTGTTTGAATGGCAGCGTGGGACAGGATGTTTGTGTTTTTTAGACGATCTGCTGTCGCTACTGAAATAGATGCTCCTCAGACTGAATCAGTGCCTTCTGATGTGACGCGGAGTGAAACATTTGAGACGCAAGCTTTGCATTTAACAGCAGGAATGATGAGCACTGGTGTTAGCAGCAACCCATAAAAAGGAACCTTACATACACACAAACACACTTTTTTTTTTAACTGAGAGCATCTTTCCTATGATTCAGGAAAGATGTGGATCTGCTCAGCAAGGACATAAATGAACAACAGCTGATGTGTTGCTGCCTAATATCTGGAACTAAACTGCACCTTTAAATATAAGCAGGTGTGTGTTTGGTTATCTGATGCAAAAATATACAACTTTCTGTCAAAGAGGAGGAATGAAGTTATCTATCCCTCACCACCCACCCACATCTCTTCCAATCACTCCTGCAGGAGCACAAAAAATGGGTCACAAAGAAAGAAAACAGTGACTGAGAAAAGCTGAAATGAGATCCAACATTATTTTAATCAGATTTTTTTTGTCTTGGTTGTTGTTTTAACCCTGCATGAAAACATTCACGCACAGAGAGAGGGAGAGGAGTGACATTTTCTCATCAATGTCACTTTTCTGCATGTGATTATGCATAAATGTGCAGCATTTTGACTTCATGTATGTTTGTGTGGAAAATGAGTGCATGTTTTTTTGGCAATGTGACCACATTTGGGGAAAATACTTGCCATTTTTTCAGTGTAGAGCATATACAAGTGACACCACTGACTGGATGTTATTGTATCCAAAGTTGATTCTTCAGCACTTCTTGAGTGCTTCAACTTATACCTGTCAGTCAAGCTGGTAAGTTGAGATTCAGGGAATATAAAGTCTCCATCACTTCTACCTTTTTCAGTTTTTCACAGCTTTATTTCTATTGCAACTTTATATTTGGATGATCCCCATGTATCCTTTAAAAGGCTGTTGAATTTTAAATTCAGGGAAATCAATGTAAATTCAACCAATTGCAGGCCTACAGCAAGAAAATTGTGAATCATCATAAAGATTAAAAAATAAATATATATTTCATGCTAATTTTGTTCTGACCTTGCAATGCTTCATAAAATCTACAAGTTCCCCCAAGTGATCAAATTAATATTTGTTAAACTAATCAAGCGTTCAGTATGCAGAGGTGAGTGGATCTTCCACACTGCAAACAGGGCGTCTGCATGGTGTGTTGTAGCATATAAGATTGGGTAACTTTATTATCAGGTTATTGCTATGGGATTTTCATAGCACTTACATTTTCCCATATGTGTGCTGTAAATGGCTAAGTAGCGGTGCTTTTGATGAAACAGTTTTTGACATAAAAGGTAGTCTAATAAAATATCCTTTAAAATGAGATGTTTGCAGATGTAATTATGGTGTGCTTCTTTTTTTCACTAAAAGTCACTTATCTTTATTCAACATTAAAGAGTAATGTAGATATGGAAAAATGTGACTGAGTTATAAGGATTGTTTCACTTATGTTGTATTCTTATTTTTTTTTTGTTGGTAACATCAACATAAAAACTGCAAGTGAAATGTTATGAGCATGGTCGCATAAAGCTTAGTTTTAGAACTTGTAAATAACTTTTACTAAAAATACCTAGCAGAGAGTCTGGCAATGTACATTTTTCCTGTGGGAGTCAATTGTGTAAAAAAGTTCTTTAGTTCCCATGTATTTTGAGAGTATATGTGACTTTAAGTACAAAACATTCAACAACTGATTTTCTTGATACCCTGATAATTTAGTATGTATCTGTTATGATTTCTAGTTAAGCTAGCCTGCTCTCTGACGTTTTAGACATTTAGATTTATTGATTATGCTTTTCGGCGCTTATCCGCACATAACTTCATAACTTACCCTTGCAGTTTCATACCAGTGCTACGAAACTGCAGCCGCTGTTCCAAATTTTTCACCAATGACCTGTTGACGTTACTGGATCTCATGCTGCTCTATGCAGACACTGTGTTCACTGATGTACTCCCGTTGGCATGAAGAATGCTTGAAGCAGCTTCTACAGGAGTACAGTCTGAGTCTGACCTTTTATTTGACCTTTAATTTTCTTTTAATCATCATCCTAATTGTTAGATTCTGTACAGGCTTCGAATCGGCACTCTGGCTGGGCTACGTAATTTTACATGTTGGTAAAATTAAAAGTTGGTAAATATGTATTTGGCAGGGGGAAGAAAAATGTAGGACTTAACTGCACCATAAAGTTACACTCACAGTAAATTTGACTTCATGGAGATTTAAAGAATACAAATGTGTGTATTGCCTCTGTTTGCATATTTGTACAGAACATTGTCCTAACTTTTAACCGCAGCCCTGATTTTGTTTTGTTTCTATCGGCTCTCTCAGACTTCTCATCTTACCTCCCATTATACATTTGCCTGGAAGGTGTGGAAGTTAACGTCTAGATCTGTGTGTGACTGTGTGTGTGTGGGTTGTGAAAGAATAGCTGATACATTAGACACAACTTGACATAATAATGGGTACATAACCCATTATGTGTGAGGAGCTGGACCGTTTGGAGCAGTGGTGTTTGTGGGACTGCTGGTGTAGTTGTGCGTCATTTGACATGGCTGGAAGAGAGAAGCAGTAAAGTGAATTCTAAGAGATGTCAGGGAACTTGGTCAGGAAGGAATGTCAAGGTTACTGTGGATACCGTGGGATACTTCCTGTCAGCCCCTCTCCCCCTCGCAGCATCTTGTTGCAACATCTGGAACTACGCTGTCTGACAAAAACACGAGGAAAGAAGGACAGAATAAAATCTTTAAATGAGTCACCGATTGTAAACTTACATCTGACTAGAATTTAACTTTTTCAAGCTTGAATAGACCAATGAATATTTTCCTTCCGTCTTATAGAAATTAGACAGTAGTAATGAAGTTTTTTCCCCTAAAAACTAAATAGAAATACACAAAAGTTACAGTAACCAGTGAAAGTGTTACCACCAGGTATGTGTTGTGCAGTTTAAGGGAAAAAAAACTATGTTAGAATAATAAGATGCACAAACTCTACAGGTTAACTAAATGTCCCCTAAATCACTGAAAATTTCAAACAAATAAGCAACAAAATATAATTTTCACACTCACCGGTTTCTGAATTTGATTGACAGCAGCTAGATCCTACACCCAGACATGTGAAGGAGAAATAAAGTAAACTAACTTGACGTGTTAAAGCCGCACGGTAAACAGTGGCTCGTTAGCAGTGGGAAGGAACATAAAACATAAACCGAGCCATTGAGAGAAAGTGTCCAAGCTTGTAAATGAGATCAGAAGAATTAGGAAAAGAAGTTCTGAGAAGATTTTTTATTGATGCTTTTATCTGTCCAAATCTCAACATGACCACTTATGTACAAACAGACCATTTCAAACCAAATCCATTCACTTTATTCAATTCTTTAAACCAAATAAGCATTTTTTAAATTCAAATACCTTAGCCATAAGCATAAATTTATGCACATCAATTCGAAAAATATTTTTTCATGCTTTGAATCTGTACCAGAACAATGGTAGCTAACATTAGCTTGTGTCTGATTGTGTTGTCAGTGTACCACTTTTTATCTGACTTGGTAAAAAAAAAATACTTGTGTGCTAAACCAAGAGTTGGGGTCATGATCCTCTTATATTTTATTTTGTTGATGAGAAACTAGAAAGTCTGGGAACCACTGCCATTAAGTGAAAAAACCCTGATTAAAGTTTAAACAAACTTTTAAACAAGGACAGATTTTTCTAAAATGCACAGAGGGTGAGAGTATGGGAAGTAAAATGACTCCAAAGCTGTTAGAAAAGATCGATATGGAGAAGCTTTTTGAGGTTAGCAGGTCATCACAACAACATTTTACATATTTACTAAGAGTATTATTTAAATCTTTAGTAGAGGTGACAGTAATTTGGGGGGATGATGTATCCCTATGCATTGACTTCATGTAAACCCAGTGAGAAGCAAATAAAATGCTTTCAGTTTATTTTTAAGTGGAACTAATGGATTTTAAATTTGCAATACTTAACAGGAAATACATGTAATTAAAGCAAAGAAATGATGAACAGATTGTTTGACATTTAACAAAAAAGTGCTCCATTTGTTCTTCATGCTTCTGCCTTTAACATTGGGGATGAAGAGGTAGCAAACTGGGAAAACCGAGTGACTGGCAGCTCATTGCTGGTGCCAGTGAGCATTTCTGAGTGACAAGTAGCCCATCACTCCATGCATAGGTGTGTCTGAAAGAGTGTGTATGGCCCTGTAAATCCCTGTTGTGGGACAGCGAGTGTCTCGCTGTGTCTCAGGGTTAATATAGGGTTAACGACATGCAACGATATCCTATCATACGCCTGCTTGACTCCTAAAGAGCCACATTCACTCTGAGCTCCTCTGTGAGGGTGTACGTGTGTGTGTGTGGCTTCCTTTCAGCTGGTTTCTCGTGTCTTTTACTGTCTCCTCCGACAGCATCCTCATCAGCTCTCGCGCCTTTCTTCTCCAACACGTCTGTTTCCCTCTGCTGCATGTGTCATTTTCCCCTCCTCACTCCTGGCCTTCTACCAGCTCATTCACAGCATCCTTCGTCTTCACTCCCCTCCTTTTTCTCCCTCTCTGACTGTTTTGGTCTCTCCGTGGCCCTCGGGGGTTACCTACCTCACTGCTCAGCTTGTTGCATGTTTAGACACCCACAATTGGCTTAATAAGCCCAGGCTGTGTGTGTCAGAGAGAGAGTGTGTGTGTGTGTAGTCTGGGTTATAGTCTCAGGCAGTGTGTTCAGGGCTTAGATCAGTGTCAGGACTTAAGGAAGGCAGTTTGCGGGTGTCTGTTTTGTGAGCCAGAGTGTGTTGTCTTAGGTTGTAAAGGGGCCCGCATAAGCCTGAGGCTTTAAGGGGGTTCCCCATGTGTCTGCGTGTGTGCGTGTGTGTGTGTGCAATCTGCAGGGTTAAGAGGGGTCACAGCTTGAGGTGGAGATGATGGGAAAGAGGAAAGGATGGAGGAATGGTAGAACGAGGAGGTGATGGTGATGAGGCAGCATTTACAGGGGAAAGAGGAGGAGGAGGGGGAGGCTCATAGAAGCAGACACAGGAGAGAAGAAGAGGAGGAGGAGGAGCAGATCAAGATTTGTTTCAGGGGATAAGAGCCTCCGTCTGGGGAGCCCTGTCAATCAAAGAGCAGGGGGTAGGGGAGGTGGGGGTGCTGTCAATCAACTGGAGGAGGAGGGTGAGAGGTAGGGTAAGCGGGGGAGGAGGGGAGGTGAGAAGACAGAGGGAGCGAATGGGATCTTCTAAACGATCTCTTCATCTTTTCTTCCTTTGTCTTCCTCGCTACCTCTTTTCTGGCTTGTCCCAGTTACTAAAATATCTCTGCCAGCCTGATACGTCACTGTTACTGTTCGCTCTACTGTCACTGTCTGACACACACACACACACCCACACACACACACACTCACACACACGTCTAAAATAGAACGTGAGATAATTTTCCTCCTTTCTTGACCTGTTCTCATTGCTCCTTTACTGTGTTGCCCTCTTTTCTATCACACCTTCCACCCTCCTAAATATAGATTTGCTTTGCTTCACTTTATATGACCGCAGTGCTTTGATTTTATGCGTTATATTGTACGAAACAGAACAAATAATTTGCAATTTAACACACACACGCACATGTTTGACATGTTTTGATAAAACATGTCAAATAAAACTGATTCTCTGATAAATTGATTTGCACATTTTTTAAATCAAACCAGTGAGGTGGAAAAGGCTCACACTTTGCTACCCCTAAATACAATCCAGAAAAATTGATACAGAAGTCACCTCATGAATATGTAGATATGTGTAATGAAGAAAAAGGAGGAGAGTGAAGACGAAGGATGCTGTGAATGAGCTGGAGGAAGGCCAGGAGTGAGGAGGGGAAAATGATCTCAGTATTAATCCAGCTATGAAGCTTCAGGTACTTTTCAAGAACCTTGGTGAATATATAGAGACTACAACCCAGGAAACTGATCAGGAATAATGTTGAGGAGAAGTTGGTGTTGTTTGAAAGCTTTGAACGTTCAATCAATCATTTTTCTATTTTATTTGTGAAAAAATGTAATAAATATATCACTTTCTAGGCAACAGGAAAGTTGCTGCTTCGAACTTCCATCATCTTCTTTCCATGCGTTCTTTCTGGGAAAACCCCATAATAAAAAAAACATCAATGCTGCTGGTCTCTGTAAATTGCCATTAGGTATGATTGTTGTTGTTGAGTTTGGTGCTCATTTTCTGTCAAAGGGGATTTTTTTTCCTTTTGCCTAAATTGTCTTTTGGCGAAACATGACTTAGGCCATTATTAGGAACGTCTCCGTAGGAAGGAGACGTTTTGAAAATGGTTGTATGCATTTATCACAGTCCTTCCCACATCCTAATAGTGTAGCTCCATTACATATAACATATTGATTTGTTTGTTCATAGTTTGTTACTTTGCAAAATTAAGTATACTGTTCTAGAAATTATAATTTAGCTTTTTATCCTTTAAGTACTATATATAAGGAATGATAAACATTGACCTATTTCGATTATGGGACCTTTTTTCTTCCAACATTTTAAAAACTTTGGATTTGAGTTATTTCCAGTGAATTATACCCGTACTTCCTTTCTCACTTGCTTTCTAATGTTTCAGGACCACTTCCTGTGTTGAAGGTCAGTGTTTGCTTAAAGATGAGGCCCACTGGGAATTATTCATACCAGGGCTATAGTGGCAGCCTTCATCTTGGTCAGTTTGTGTGTGTTGGTGTGTGTGACTGTGTGGCAATGTGAGATGGAGAAGAGAAAGAAAGGGATGTTTTATTCATTTATCTCATTTAGCTTCTTCATATTCACCTGTCCCAACAGTTAAAGGCTCAACATTCAGTTCAGTGGCTGATTTAGTCTAACTGCCTGTTTTAATGAACACACACACTTTTACAGAGCTGCAGAACTGTATGGCTTTCTGTTTTTCCTTCTCTGGGTGTCTGTGGTTTTGCTTTTTGTATAAATGCGTTGCCTTTGCTTCTTTTTAAGGTATAAGATGTTCATTTCATTTTTTCACACTTTTATTCTCACAGCAAATATGTAGTGGCCATGGTTGTAATCTGATAATATTCAATGATAGAAATGTTTACTATTAGCAGTTATTGATAGAAAAGGTCACTGAGCTGAAAATAGCAAGTCTTTACATATTACATATGTCTTTGTACAATGAGACAGGAAATCTGTTAAAAAACACCCACCGGGGTTGAATGAAGAGGGTCCAAACAGATGTATAATGTTGGCCCTGCTACCGCCTCTCCCACACAAACACAGACATAGCCTTTTCCTTTTTCTGTTCTCCTTGTTTCCTCCTCTTTCACCCATCTCATCCTCTCCTTCCTCTGTTTCCTCCTCATGTGTGCTATGACACACACACACACACACACACATCCTCTGGCCGGGATCATGTTACCGTAATAGCTACAAAACACTAACTGACAGCCTCACATTTTCCCATATGTCTGCTGAATCTGTAGCAATACCACCGTTATTTTAGAGCATTGCACATTGTTAAAAGCTGCAGTTGGACATGAGGTTTGATGCACATTTAACCATTTAACTGTTCACAGTTGAAGATTTCTTCATGTTCATGCAGGACATACCATCCCGCATCAGAACGTGAAAAGATAGCAGCCTTTAGCGATAGTGGGGAGTCCACCCACTTTGTTTTGGTATCTTTTACTTAAAGTTGCACAATGAAATGAGCTCTGTGCATTTAGCTCTGTACATAAACATTCTGCTTCTGTCCACCTATAAAGCAACATTGTATTTGTGTGGTATGCTGCTGAACCACAGCACTTAATGTTTTTCCTCAAACATGAAAAGATGTAAAAAACTCAGAGCATACATTTTTGTTGCATCAATATCTAGTGACTGTCAAGTATTTTTATTTTTATTTTTTAAATCTCTGCTTGTGCAAAAATAACTCCTTTCAGCCAGTAATTAATTTCTACAACTTATTTTAAATAAATAATTTACATTGCTTCATTTATGCATTTTTAGCTACAATATAATTTGTTATATTTGAAAGTGACATGTCAAAATAACAAGAATGTAATGTAGAATAAGGTAGAAATAAAGAAGCAGTGAAGTAAAAAATAATAGCTAAAAAATACAATTGGAGAAAAGCAGGTATGTGTGTAAATGCAGCAACTGATGCAATAGAGTTCCATAAAGACATTTTAATCATCATTTACTGTAGCTTGCTAGTATTTCTTAAATGTGCAAAATGCCAACAAGAGTCTCACCGCCAGTAAAGCCTTGTGCTTCTCTCTATCCATCAAGAAGAGAGGAATCAATGTTCTACACTCTGGGTGAGATGGCATTTAGTTGACTGCTACATCAACTTTGTCACTAACTACGTAAGCATAGTTTCTTTAAGATTATGACAACAATGATTTAAAATATCTAGTTTATTTTATGTTTTAAATACTAAGCAAGTTAATTTTTAAACAGACTGCAAAAGTCTGAGACTTTTGTGCACATCTGCAAGCATCTTCTTGACTTTCTCCCTTATTTATATGGCTATAAAGAGAAACTGGATACTCGTTTAAAGACCATTCTTCCAAAATTCAGGCTGAACTAAACATTTCTGAGGAGCTGGATGATGGGCGATACTGGCATCAGTGAAATAAGACACATTCGTGTAGCTTCTTATCAAATGTTTCTGGCTTACTGCTATGAAATTTCACCCAGGTAATGTTAGGGAAAAAAATAAACTTAGGATTGATGATATCTGTTTTAGTCTGACAGAAACAAAATATCAAACTTTCAGTATTTTGGTCAGAAAACAATCACAATGTTTTTGTGTTTCCTGGGGATTTTATATAATAAACCAACACAAAGTTATGTATAAATGTTTGTAGAAGGTAAATTATATGACTACTATGATACCTATGATAAAACCAACTAACTGTCACCAGAAGTCACCTAATCAATAAATTTGGTTCACTGGTTCATTAATCAGAAAAGCTGCCATGTGACCCATTGTAATTCAGAAGGAGTTGTTAAAATTCACCACTCAGCTGGGAGACAAACTCTAACCATCACCTCAGGAGACTCGTAGCTGTAATTTAAGTAAAAATAACACGAAAGATTCACTCAGAGGAGCCAGATACCAATGCATGCTACACTCCTGCTTTAAAATATTGCACAACTTTGTGTTAATCTTTTATGTAAAATCTAAATAAAATTGCATTTTCTGATTGCAAAGTAAATAAAGTTGAAAAGGCTCATGAGTACCTTTTGTACACTATGAAAGACAAAAAGGCTAAGACTTTTTATGTTGTCAGCTAAGCTATTTAGTGAGTGATTTCAGTGATTAATCAACACACCTACAGACAAACTAGGTCACAGAGTGAATATGTAATCAGTTGTTAAACTTACCTCAATAAATAGTGAAAAAAGCATTTGGCACATGCATGTGTTCATTAATTTGTTGGATAGATAACCTCCTGGTGTGAATTAGGGCTGCAGGCAGTCCTGGAGCCAGTACAGATATCCCTCCTACAATACTCTCTTTGCTCGACAGCCATTACACCCTCACGCTTAAACACACTTACATACACTACAGTAGCACAGTGGCTCATTCATGATAGGTGGTTGCCGATGGTGTGTGTGAATATCTTAAGCGCTGTCATTAAAAGGCAAACAGATTTGGTCTACCTGGAAATACTCCACACACACACATGCACCTCGACAGACACGCCAACGAGCACGAGAGGGAATTTTTCCCCATACCGCAAAGTGAGCTGGTGGTTGAGGAGGCCGAGCGAGAGTGTGTTTACTTACTGTACGAAAGTTTGTGCAACTGTAAAGAGGAATTTGTTGCGGAGTGGAGAGGAGAGCAGTGGAGTGGAGAGGGGAGGGGAGCGGAGTAAAAATGTGCCAGCCATGCATCATTTCATTATTAATAGCCATGTCGGAATAAAAATGCTAACCTTGTCTGTTCCAACGGACTGAGTCTGCAACTGCTACGCTCTCCACAGTGCGTGTGCATGTGCATGTGTGTGTGTGTTAGTGGTGGTGGGGGGCATTAGTCCGCAGCAGGGTCTCATTTCCCTTTGTTAGAGCTGGTAGGGTGAGCTGGTGAAGTCATTGCAACCTACACAGGTAAAAATATCTGTGTGTGTTCGTGTGTGTGTGTTGTGGCAGTGTTTCCTCTGTGGAGCGCACCAGGAAGAAAGCACCAGTGTCCTACAGAGAGGGGCATTGTTATAGACCTCCGAACACACACAACTGCATCACCCCTCCCAGAAGGAGCAGCCTGATCTGCACACTGTCTGTGTCGCCACAGCAACATGTAGCACACGCCCAAACAACAACAAACAATTTGGGAGAAAAAAGAAAAAAGAAATCAAAAGCTCTCACTGCTCACTTATGTGGTGCTTTGAAAGAGTATTTTTGATGGATTTTTTTGTCCCTTTCAAATATTTCAGATCATCGTAGAAACTAAAATACTAGAAATAGGTAACCAGAACAAACAAAATAATTTTGAGATGAAGATTTCATTTGTGAAAATAAATTGCACCCTTAGTGAACTAATTGGGAATAAACATATTTTTTTGGGAAGCTGAGTTCAATTTTACCTACATTTGATAGAAAGAATCAAAAATCACATTTAGAGCATTGCAGGACTTCATGGCTTAAAAATTAGAAAAAGAAGAAATGGGACAGTTGCAAGGCTGAAACCACTGCATACTAACACCAACACAAAGGACCATTTCACTTTTACCTAAAGACATCTTAAGATTAACGAGAAAATATACTGTGGAACTTTGTTTACATTCACAAACAAAAAACTATCACAGCATTTTAAAAAAACCTGTCATACTAACAGCCAGTCATGGTGGTGGTAGAGTGATGGGCTGGGCTGCTGTAGGAACTGGACAACTTCATGAATTCTTCTCTCTAAAGGAAAATCCTCTCCGGTCATCAGTTTGTGACCCTAGGCTCAAGCACACTACTGTTCTGCAGGATGTCAATAATCCAAGCTCAACAGGAAGTACATCTCCGAATGGCCGAAAAGCCAATTGAAATGCTGTGTCATAGCTTTAAAAGCCAATCCATGCTTGTAAACCCTTCAACATGGGTGAATTAAAACAATTTGGCAAAGAAGAATTGGTCAAAATTTCTTCATAGCGATTTAACAGACTCATTGGCAGTTATTTAAAACACTATCTGTTGCCACAAAGGGTGGTACGACCATCAAATTGGATTAAGAGGCCAATTAGTTTTTGTCCATCGGGCCAGATTGGGCTGAATAGCTTTATCGCCTTAAGAAATTATCATTTGAAAACTGCCTTATGTTTTTACACAGCTTATCTTTGTCTGATATAATTTTTTTTTTGATCATTTGAAAACTTTAAGTGTGACAGAAAAGCAAAAATAGAAGAAATCCGTAAGGAGGTACATTTTTACATCACTTTTTAACATGACATGCATTATGTACCCATGGATATGGTGTTTTGAATAAAAAATAATGGCTATTTGTGTGTATTTTTGTGATGTTGAACTATGCAACACACCCCAAGAGTTAGAGGCAGCAGAACGCAGTATGGTGGAACTGCGGAGGTGTAATCTGTCAGACAGGAAGCCAGCAGGGTCAGAGGTCACAAAGCACTAATCGATTAGCCGTCAGTTAGTGCAGCACCCAAGAGGAGAGCACAGCTGTGGCCAGCTTTCTTACAACATGTATGTGCGTCTTTTAAGCTTAAGTGTTCATGGTTTTAAGCTCGTGTGTGGTGTTTGTGTGCGTGTGTGACTCTGCTCATGTAACTCTGTGTGGGTGCATGTGTGTTTTCTCTGACGAAGGGTTCCTGTTGTATTTTTTTTTTCTATTTTTTTGTTTTTGGTCTGACCCTTTGAGGTTAAATGCCTCTCTCCCCCTCTTTCTCTCATTCTCCATCTCTTCTTGTATCTTTCTCCGAGCTGAGAAAGCAAGCTAGAAACACTTGAACTTGGGTCACGCTGTGTAGGTGTTAGCCAGCTCAAGTGTCAGACTTGCAGCAATCATCTGGGTGTCTGTTTAAAATAAAAGACAGTTTCAGAAAATCTGCATTTCTTCTCTTTGTGCCCTGTGTCTTTAGAATAAACACATTTGATCTTCTGTGGTTATTTATACACTCGCTTTTAAAAGAATCTGCCCAGAAAGCCATATGGTGACAGCAACATCATCCAATTTCTTCTTGTGTCTTGAGAGAAAGACTTTCAGATAAGAAAGAAAAATATGTTTTTTGCCCTTATTGATTCTTTTGTGCACATCTAGTAGTTTTAATGCTCCAATCTGCCTTTTATAAGAGGGCAAAAACCTTAACCTTGGAAATACCTAATATGTTTTAGTCCTTCAGTCTCAACTTCAATGATAATAACATTAATTGGATAATTATTGAATACAACTTTCTATTCAACTAATGTTCAAAAATCTGTTACTACAGACATTCAATCAATCTATCAGCCAATTAAACATTTGTTACAATATCTTAAAAAGAGTAAAGCTGCAACCAAATATCACTTAAGTTTCTTCTCAAGTTTCTTCATTAGTAACTTAGATGAACATAAAAGAGACAGAATGAGTGATTATTATTATTATTACTGATCTTTTTATTGGTTGTAAACACCTCTTCAGGAATTTTTCATACTAGCTTTTAAATCACAGCTGTATCCACACACATTTATTACTCTTTTCAAATATTTATTTTTAGACTAGAGGTGCACCAATAAAAACCTTTGGCACAGATTTCTTTTCCTGCACTGATTCTATAATATAAGACACAAGAAAATCATTGAAAAAATTTCTATTCTAACCTTACTGATGGAAGAAGCTTGCAATTTCTTTTATAAGACAAAGAACCCTCACACTATGAGAGAGCGGTTGCTGTAAAAATTGCTGCATGGTGTTTGAATATAAACAGAATTATTACAGAACTGGTATTTTAAGCTGTCATTAGCATTTTATGTCAGAAGTTAGCAGGGTTAGGATGGACAAAACATCAGTTTCCATGGGTATTTTCTTGAGGTCATAAACTCCTACCTTAAATCTAATATTTCTAAAAGAATGACAAATGTTACAAATTTTACATGTTTCATAGCAACTTTACTGTAATTTTCTTCAGCCTTGATGTCGTCTGCTGAAAGTTTTGCTCTTTTGCAATAATAACTGAAAACGTATCTTAACATGTCATGGAAAATTTAGTTTCCTTTTAAAATAAGCTTTAATTTAAACCCTTCATTGATAATAAAAGTAGACAAGTTTGAGTCTTTTTTACTCAGTAACAGGTTACACACTGGAGAGGGTTTTTTTGTATCAGAAAAAGATCAGAGTTTTGCAAATCTAACCGGATGATATCTGGTTCGGGGAGATTAAGTTGAAAATGATCCGATTATGGTTAATAGACTCTTTTAGCACAATTGATTTTAACCAGATTGTGCTAAAACGTTTGCTTTTCTTTTGCAATATTGAAAAAATTTATTACAAAGATTGTTAAATATTTAAATGTTTCATTTACTGAACAAACCCAAACAGAAGCATATTATCGATATGAGCATATTGCAGAAACATTGTTTTCATACTGTAAAAAGCAAACAGCTAGACAGTGCTGCTCTCTTTCTACAATGTGTTTGAACCTTAATGAGATTTGTAGAACTAGAAATTTAAACTATATTAATCTGAGTTGCGTTCTGCATCCAGATTGATAGATGAGTATCCATGCCTGGTATTTGTGTCTCATCCTGTGTCTAATTAAAAGACCCCCACAGTCAGCGTGTCTAATGGGAGGCTGGTAGGTGAGACTGGGAGACATGAGAGGATTGGTGTTTGGAAGGTGACCACCTCATTATCAGACTCCATGTTATAATGATTTGTGGTTTATTGAGTCTGTTCATCTGTGTGTGTGCACGCGTGCGTGTGTGTGTGTTTTAGCATTTCGTATGTGTCTCTCCCTGTAGGCACAGCAGTTTTTGTTGTCTCCCTCCGGGGATTGCAGCTTATGACCTTTCACCTTCCTAACTACACCCAAATCCAAGTGCTTGAAATTCTTCAGACTGGAGACACATCTCACCTTCCCCCCACATTGAAGCAGACTGATTTTCCTTCATGACTTGTGAGCGATTTTGGAGAAATTGCAAGTAGTAACTGCAGCTGAAAGTCAGATTTATGCCCATCTCTGACAATATGCTCATTTTCTGTGTGTGCAGAGCGGCTGTTAAGTGGTAACAGATAGCCTGAGCGTGCTGCGTGGTGATGCTGTCATTACCGTTGTGCTTCTCCGCTGATGTGCTGCGGCTGATGTCACACGCTCAATTGGCCCCGCAGACAGCCGCCATCACTCAGGCTGTTTACTACACTTTTACTACAGTTATCACTCAGTCGTTTGTCGCTGCCGACACTGGAACCACGCGCTGAGATAACACACAAGCAGTCACACACACACACACACACACACATGGACACAGCGGTGGCTGTCTGGGTGCTTTGTTTCGCCCATCAACACACGGAAACACTCATTTAGGCAGGAGTGTGTGTTTTGAGGAGTTAGAGGAAGAGACGGGGGGGTGAAGGAGGTGGCAAAACTAAACAACTGTGGCATTGTTTTTGGATTTGGGTTTACTTTATCATGTGTTGTTTTAGATCATGGGTGGCATTTGGAACTGTCTGGATAGTTTTGTGTATTTTGTTAAACATTCAGTTTAGATGCATGAACTGTTGAAAATAAAAAAGTGTTACACTAAGTAAAGGTTTCTTCTGTTTCTGTTTTTGTGGTTGCAACTTTAATGCTTCAGCTCATCTAGCAAATTGTAGTCAGAGAAAGAAAACCGGGGTAAAAACAAAATCAACTTTTAACAGATTATTTAATCTATTAGGGTAAAAAAGTTGCCCAAATCAATACTCTCCACCATCTGGAGGACTTTCAAGCATAAACATCCTGTTTCGGGTCTGACAGAGGGAGTCCCAAAGTGGCTCGATGCCTCTTTCCAGACAGGTTGATGCCAGTGGTTTTGTTTCTCCTTTGTTGTTCAATTTCTTGATGTTACTATTTGAGATTTTTAGCCAACTTCATGTTATTAGACAGGATCTTTTTAAGGGATTTCTTCACTGTGCAGGTGTGACAGACAAAAGCGCAGCTACTGAAATTGAAGTTAACAAGACACTTGAGTATGTTTTTCTTAATAAATAAGATTTTTGACCAATTTTAAGACTGAATTTTGTTTTCACTCAGCTGCTGTTAAAACTAGTTCACAATCTGAAACTTTTAACTGTGACCAAAAGAAAAAAGAAATCTGTAAAGAGCAAATAGTTTTCTTTTTTACAGCAGTGCATAAAGTGTGTATTTGGACACACATGTTTGCTCTACCGGTGTGTGAGTGTCCATGGTAATGTGTCTTATTTTCAGATGATTAACTAACTCTCCTCCTCAGACTGTTCCTTCCAGCCCGGCCCGTGCCTACCCATAAGGCTGGGTGTCAGCTGGGAACGCTTGATTTATGCTGTCTGAATATGTAACGAGAAGTTGTAAATTTGCCTATCCGGGGCTACATGCGCCGCCATTCTGTACCGTCATAATTTAGGCACCACCTTCATGTCTGAGATGCTAATTGGTTAAATTACCGGGTTAGTTCTGGAGATTTATGACTGACTAATGAGAAGAGTGCAGGAGGAAGAGCATCAGGGAAGGAATAACAGCGAGGGAAAGGTGGAGGATACCTGCAGAAGAGTTGACAAACATGATCTGAGCAGGAGGAGAGGAGGAGTTAGATGGTTCAGAGGTGGAGGGAAGTGGCAGTTTGAATAAGGATTTTGAATAGCAGGCGAGTTCCTGAGCTTCAGACTGAGAATGTGTAATAACAGAGGCACTATATAGGTATGCAGCTTTCTTTGCAATAATTCAAGTCAAATGTCCATGTAAAGTGGTGTCTGTGCTAATCGGAGATGATTTGCACAGACACCACTGTTTCGTCATCATGGCTTCAACTATGAACTTTTGTAACTTTGTGTTCGTGGTGGATGCATCATTGTGCAAGTTCCAAAAATCATTTCAAGTATCTCTGCATTTAATTTGGGAAGGGGCGCGACGCCATTTTTCTCCTCCTATCGCACTGCTCCGCTAGGCCCGTTTCTCTCCCAGGGCTTCATATAGCTCTGCTTTGACTTTTTCTGTTTGCTTTGCTATTTCAAGTGCAGTTCTACCCTGCAATACAGTATATTTTAAGACAAATCATGTAAAAATATGTAGCCTTAAGGAGGAAACCTTTGTTTCACAAAGCAATTTTAAGTTAAGGAAGTTTTTTTAATCTGTTTTGGTATTTTGATTCTTTACATTGTTCTAGTAAAAACATTGGATGCAATTATAGCCTCATCACCTCTATGAAGTCAAAATTATTTTTAAGAAAAAGTCACACTGAAAGAATCTGAGGCACACCAAAATATACGAGTTTAACTGAAGATTTGACAGTTTAAAAAGATAAGTACTAATTGAGCTATGCTTGATTATCTGAACAAGAATACCATCTGTTATATGATTTATCAGTGATTTATGAAAAGAAAGCAAACTTCCCTGAAGATAAAAAGTTTGAGGCTCTGCAGAGGTGACAATAATGGACATACTGAAATAGATTGGGTGGTGGTCTTTGCTGTGTGTGTTTGTTCTTCCATATATTTGGGATCCTGTTTGTGTGCGTTTGCATGTGGTAACACCCTGGGCAGCTCATGAAACAGATGAGATTTCCATCCGAACAGGAAGTGGATCATTGCCACTTCCTGTTCAAAAACATTCAGCCCATGAATACTTTTTCATCTCACACAAACACACAGTCACACACAGCTGGTGCAGTGCCTAAAAGCCTGACAACAAGTGTGCATTTAGCATGCTGATTTACAACATTCACAGCTTTTATGTCTGTGTATGTGTAAATGCAGCGCAACATTTCCTATTTCCAGAAACTCAGACAATAGGAGGTGAGTTCATACTGGTGTGTGCAGCTGTTCACTGTCTGGTCTTTTCCCACTCCATCCCCCTCTCCTTTTTTTGTCTTTCTGATCTTTACTCCATCCTTCTTGATTTGAAGGAAACTTTATTACTTTGTTATATCTAAGTAAATATGTATTTCTGCAATATGAATTCTCACAAAATGTCACTTTGGAGAATATATATGCAACGTAAAATATGAATCAGCATCTTAGAGATTTTTTTTAAGGTTTACTTTACAGACAACTGCAGAGCTGACAGAGAGACGGACTCACACACAGGCGGGCAGACAGGGTGTGTGAGATATTGTTGTTGCTTTTTATAATTAGTTCGGGAAGCTTCGACAATCGTCTGTCAGTAAAAAGAGGCGGTATCAATCTCCGTCTGACAATAGCAGGAAAGACAAACACGCACACTTCATTCCTCCCTTGTGTATGTGTGTGTGAATGTGTGTTGTACAAGAATACCATAAAAAGTTCTGTATACTTGGGAGACGCTAATGTGCACCTACATTTAAAGAAACTCATTGTCCCAAGAATGCAGTTGTTAGATTTATTTATTTTTACACTCCGTCTTCAGCATGACAGACAACTCTGAAATGTGTCTGTGATTGAATAAACATTTTAATATTCTCACAGAGAAGTCATGCTGCACTTATACAAACAGGGATTAAAAAGCAGTGTAACAAAATCAACTTTGATGCAGCCTAAGTTAATTTGAATAATTCACGATACTCTGGAAGTAAACAAAAATCTTTTTAGACATTTTCAGTCTGAACTTAATTACAGAATCACAAAAAGCATGACTGTCTACTACAGTCCTTCACTCACTTCTATGGGGAGCAGTTGTTCTGTTTCTCAAAATACAAAAATCCATCTGTCAGTCCATACCTTTTTAAACAAAGACCTAGTAAACTACATCCAGCATATGACTAGTTATGGCCCTGATACTAAGATATAACGAGATTTTAAATACCATAATTTCCTGACTATACTTTGCTACATCTTTTACACGTTATGAACGCTGCGATGCGGGTTTCAAAAGACTGGACTGCTTCATGGTGAAGAGGAAAGCAGAAGCACAAGGGTGAATTTGTCTCAAGACGAGACTGACATTGAGAGCGACAACGAAAGAGAGACTGAGGAAGTGTATGTGAGGCTGTTAAATTTTGACTCTTAAGACGACTTTTATGGTTTTAATGTGCAGGAGAAAGAGGACGATAGTTACTAATATTTTAGGAACACAAATATATACAAACCACATTAAAATTTAAAGAAAATCTCTACAACGAAAACAGAAATGATGAAAATAGGGCAGAAAAAATATTCTTTTTATTTTCCTACATTACAAAACAGCTAAAACTGTCCACATCGGAGTTTCTTCAGCAGCAAACGTTGCCACTCTTCCCTTCAGAGCTTACTTTTTTGCCCATACAGGACACAGTAATACTGTTTCACAGACGCTGTTCGGAAACAGCATTTATGCCACATGTTTGTGTTATAGGTACTTATTTTGTTAAAAGTTAAACAAGTATTTCTGTGTCTAAAGTTAGTGGTTACATCTTATTTTCAGGTGCTCTCAATAATCAGAAAATTACAGTAGTTTACTTGAGTGGCATTGTCTTTCGCTAGCTTGTTGCTCAACCTCACTAACAAGAAAGACAAACTGTTTGACGACATAAACATGGTCACTCATTTTGTAGAAACTATTTTGATGCCATCCATCACTCCGTTTTAGGAGTTTGCAAGCGACACCAAGCGTGTCTGCTAAGCAGCCAACTGGAGGTTCGACTGGAGCAGAGAACCTGTCTGATCATTAACCTGATATGAGCTTGATATGCTTATGTCACACTATGAAGAGCAGAACAGCAAAAATATTGCTGAACAAAAGACTCTTGTGAAGCGTTTGATTTAAATGTTTAATATCACTAATTTTGCCCAAGTAAAGTATTGGTATCCATCCATTCCAATGTCAAAATCAACACATAAATGTTATAGATTACAGTTGTATGCTCTTAATAATCAATATGTTATTTTAGCTGCAGCAGGACCAACAGATGCATTTCTGCTTCAAATGAGAATAGTTTTATACATTTATAAAATAACAAAATCTTTACACAATGAAACTGTTATTTCAACTCACAGGTATCACATATTAAATTATAAAGCTTTTAAACAAAACATACTGTAACATTATAGTGCTGCAAAGATGATTCATAACGTTTCCTTAACATCAGTTTTCTTGCTATTCACACATGAGATGTGCACTGTTAGGCATCTAAATTATTAAACATTTCCACCTTTGCTGTACTGTTTTGCATTAATTATATCAATTAGGTGTTCTGTACTTATTTCTGTTCCATTATGTAATACACCTGAAGGGTACAGTAATAAATTCTAGGATACATTCGATTAATAAATCCTAAATGCTCTCCAGTTATTTAACCGTTAACAGGGGGCAACAAGTGGAAAACAGGAATAAAATAAAGGCTGTTCCAATGACAATCTGAAGTTGATAACTGATTATTTAAATTATTTAACCATCAATTGGTCTACAATGAAAGTCATTACAAAGTTATGCTTTCTCAATGATGATTTAGCATCATGATATGGCTGGACATTGAATGTATTTTCAGCAAATACTTTTTGAACAAACCCTGAACACAATCTTTTATTGCAGGAGCATAATTCAGTAATTTAAGAATTTCTGTTATTCTTCAAAATGATGAAGAGAAGAAAACATGCAATTCAAGTAAGGTAGATTTGAGTTATTCTTCAAAAGCCAGAAAAAGGCTACAAAAATAGCTACACCTAAACTTGATATCTACAGTTTATAACTGGATCTGTGACAAACAAGGCTCACTGATAGAGAACTGCTGATAAATATCTTCTTAACAGCGTTAAGGCTTTTGTAGATGTCAATAATCATGGAAGGTACTGAGTATGACATGAAAATTCACATTTTAATGTGCTTGATGCAAAAATTGTCCTGTATCTTTTTTGCATTTATGTCAGCAATAGAAGTGAACACACAGAAAAAGGCCTATCTCCTTAAAGAACAAATTACTAACTCTGCTGTAATAAACTACTGTTACTTTATGGGGTTTTTTTTGCTCACAGCTGGGTGTGTGTTGCTTATCCTATATCTTGATTTATGTTAATAGAAAGGCGAAGAGAGTCTTTGGTTATTCATGAAGTGCTTTGTGTTTTCTTTATCGAAACCAGACGGACACGTTCGTCAGAGATGAAAAATGTGAAAACCATTTAACCTCAACAATGCTGTTTATTCATTCAACTAAAGGTGATAATAGATCCATTGAATCTGTTGCTTGGTACTCTTCATCGAGTCCAATTTTTTGTCTCCCACCAGAGCAGTGCTCCAGTATTTAGTCAATAAAACTGTGAGTGTGTTTTTAAGAAGTGCTTGACAGAAATCCCACGCTGTGTTTACGACTGCTCTTGCCCAGGAGGAGAAAATCAGAGCCAGCCCAGAAAGAAACCTGTGAACCGATCCAAGAAGCTGCAAAACTCACACGAAAACGTACGGAAGTGAAGACACTTTCATCTTCCCCATTTCTAGAACATACATTCACTCGCTCCATCAAATCTCATTTGTCTTCCTCTTTTTCGCAACCTGAGTCATCTTTTCACTGTCGATGTTTCTTTCTACCTAGAGAAAAAAAGTATCTCCTCCTTTTTCGCCTCCTTTCCCCTTTTGTGACGTTGCAACGATCAAAACAGATCATCGTCTTTTGTTGTGACTTCATGTGACAGTTGCAACATGTAGTTCTGGAACTTGACTTTTTGGCCCTTCAGAGTTACTATTTACAACTTTGGCCTAAAATGATACAGAGTTTACCATGTTTTTAAATGTAAAGATTATTTAAAATGGGTATTTTTACACATTTGCACAACACATGATACAAAGATTTCTTTGCTGTTGTTGTTAGGCATCCATTCTCTTATTGTAATGCTTTCATGTTTTTCTTTGTTCTAAAATAAATTTTTTGAAACAGTAGAACAACTGTAGTTAATTTAATCATAAAACAAACAGTTTTATAGCAGTCATTTATAATTCTGTTTTTGAGGGGTCACACAGGGTTTTCAGCTTTAAAAAAAACCTTATTTAGTAGATTGGGTAAAAATGGGCTTTTATATTGTAAAGAATGCTGACCCTGTGAAAGACCAACACAAAGACTTGCATCATTGTGAAAAATGGTAGGAAATAAAAAAAAGGATTTGCCAATTAAAATGTGAAAAGAGAACCAAACATTTTAACTCAGCCGCTTGAGTTAAGACTTTGTTAACCATTTTTTACTGCAGTTACAATTGCAGCATGGCTCAACCAGCTTTCCACATCTAGGGACTGATGTTTTATATACAGCTGTGTTCTTTACTCTTCATGACGCTGTTTGTTCACTAATGTTCTCTAACAACCCTATGAGGTCTTCAAAGAACAGCTGGATTTATACTGAGGTTAAATTGCACACAGGGGGGATTCAATTTTAAAACCATTTATCTTTTTCTTTCCACTTCATAATCAAGGACTACTCTGTGTTGTTCCATCACATAAAATCCCAATAAAACTCTTTGAAGTTTGCTGTTGTAATGTGACAAAAGTGGTTCCTTGCACGGCGTTGTATGTGGAGGGATTCGGCATGCGCAGCCTCTCCTCCACAGAGGGGGAAGATTGAAAAAGGAGGGGAAAAAATGCTGCATGTTCTTTTTTTGTAGGACAGCTCTGAACCCTCCTCGTCTTCCTCTTAACATCTTTCTCCTCTTATCCACCACCTTCTGCTCCTTCACAAGATGTACTAAATATTTCTGTTAGTCGAGAAAGTGTCTCCTCTCTACAACTCACTGAGGCTGCCGCTTCACCCTCTTGCCAGCACCTCACCCTCTTGCACAGCATGGGAAGTGTTTTTTTATGGACTAGGCCAAATTATGAATGTTCAGCTGTGTTTATGGCTTATTAGGCATTTAGAGAAAGGAGGGGAGCGTGTGTTTTATTAGTTTAATTGGGAAAGAACAGCTTCCTTGCTGCATTAGCACTATTTTCCTCTCATCAACTGCTTTGGCTGGTGAGATAGCACTCTGAGCTGTAAAAGGTGGTGTTTCCATGCTGTTTCTTCCTCTGAGGATGAGGAAAAGGCTTCTGTGCAATTAAGTAGGATGTTAACATGTAGGAAAGGTGGGGCTTTGTCAGAGAAATGCTCAAAAGCTGCACAAAATCCTCTCAGTCATGTGAAGTGAGCTGAATTTGTTTGTGAGTGTGTGCATGTGCGTTTCCAGGCCGCCTCTCGGTGCTTGACTGCTCCTTTCATTAGTCAAGAGGAGAGCAGATACTGGCTATTCCTTTGAGTCTGACAACACACAGTGATCCTTTAATGTGTTTTTATCCCTTTTTCTATCCTCCCGCTCCTCATCCACCACTCCATCCCTCCCAAATCCTTTTAATTCTGCCCGTACACACCTCCCTCCTTCCGTTGTCCCGCGTGTTTCTACTCCTTCTCCCCCCCTTCGGTGTCTGAGGTGGAGACTAAACAGCCGAGTTATTTATTGTGATGTTTTTGTGGCCGCCTGGTTTAAATAATAGTTTGGTCTCTCTGCAATCTTCCCTCTCATCTCTCTGCCTTTATTCTTTCTTTCTTGCCGTCGCTCTTTTTCTCGCTCCATGTTTCTTGGTGCTCACCCCTCCTCCCATCATGCTTCAGATAATGGTACATTGTTAACGGGCTGTCTATTGTTTGTGTTGTTTTCTTGGCTAAGAGGAGGGTGAATAGTTTTTAGATGACAAACATGTAAGCTCTCTGCCAGCCATTCTGATCCACCGGGCTGGGCCTAGTTATACACAGAACCGTCTGAAGCTCACTTACCCTCAATAAGTGGAGATTTATGGCGCAACGCTGTGTCAGAGAGTGTTGTGTGTTCGCATAAGTGTATTGGGGAGATGAGCCTTTGCGCGGTTTTGTGTTTTTTGTGACACCATTGTGGTTATGAGTATGAAATATAGACTTGGCCTCAATGCATTGCCATTCAGAACTGATAATGATGGTTAGAGTCTTTACAAGCGGGGAGAGATCATCACTCACGTCTGCAGAAACAAAGAGCAGTTTGCTTCAGTTTTCATCTGACGCTTAAAGAAGATGATACAAATCCATGATGTTTTTCAATGCCAGCAAGTTATGAACTATGTTAACCACCAGGCTTTCAGGAGTCAGCTGTAGCTCTGATGACTCAAGGACAAGAAAATAATGGAAAAAAATATGAAACATAACTGTTTCATACATTGTTTTCTTGTTTTAAATACATCGAAACTTATTGATGTATTTAAAACATCGATAAGTTTTAAATACATTTTGTTATTTGACTTATGTAACTATGTCATTGTGTTTCTTTTTAATGGACCTACTTAGCCTATATGGTTAACAGTAAATTGAGTTTGAAACTCAGATGTTTTGACTTTATTGTGAGTGTATAATCCACTCGTTTCGTCATTCATTGTCGAAATGATTCTAGATACTGAGTTCTCAAAATGAGGCAATAAGGAATCATGTTTCATTGTTTTCACAAAGAGTAATAGTTTAAAACCTCACAATCTACTTGAAGGAATCTATAACAGGCATACAATATTGCAGTCCAGATTCTGTGCTTGCAAAATGCGAGACGCCTGTTTGACTCCATGCTACTTCCTAAGATCTTTTGAACCAGACACCAAAATGTTTGATCTCCTTTACTTGAGCCAAAGCCTGACCGTTGATTTAGAAGAAAAATTCAGAACCATGTTTCAGAGTTGAAGTGGCTGAGATCTCAATGGCAATAGACAACGGAAAATAATGAACCGAACTGCACACTGAAAAAATGTTCCGATTTAGCCATGTGGATTCAGGCAAGTTTTTGTTTTGTTGTTGCAAATTGTCAAGTTTTTTTTTTTTTTTTTAAATTAGACTGAAGTTAATTTCATTAGATCTTTCTTATTATTTGTGTTTTTTTTGTTGCTTTGTACAACAAGAAAAGTTAAATTCTCGTGACAGGAACCATCTATATAAACTTAACAGAACCAAATTTAAGCTTCATCCATTCTCCTCAGTCATGTTTGTGTAATTAAATATAGAAGTAAATGGAAATGAAAGAAAGTTGAATAATTCAAATATGGGTGTAAATAGTGACGATAAAAGGTAAGAATGTAGTTAATCATCTTGATCAGTTTGTTTTAGTAGTTTTCAATTATTTCTGATGTATCATATCCACTGTTTAATCGTGTAAAGTAAATATGTAGCATTCATGCCGTGTTTAATTTAATCAAAAAATTGAAATTTGTTGAGAAAAATGTCAATCTGAAGCCCTCTTAATCCACCCTTGTTGCCAGAACTCACAAATCCTTGTAGAAATAAAGTGACCTGCCACAAACCCCACAGAAGCCTCTCCTTCCTCCTCTCTCTTCTGGCTTTTTAAACCTGGATTTATCATAGTTGTGTAGCGCATGTGTGAATGTGTGCTCACAGTCACACAGCGTTTATAGCGGCAGCCCCATCGTGGATGTGATGGAGGGTGTGAAGCTGCATTTTAATGGATGATTATGTTTTATGTTTTCTCTACAATGACCTGCACTGGCAGAGCAATGTCCCCCTCCCGTCCCACCGCTCACTAATACTCTCACACACACATACGTGGATTGCCCCTTCTATGACTGCCTCTTCTGTGTAATTTCCGTCCAATATATACACCCCTCAACCCGGCGACTAGCCTTGCTTTCACCTCCGCCACCTTCCCAATCTCACCCTGAGTCGGGCTGACATCAGTGGTGACATCAGGTGCTCCCCTTTCTGCTCAGAGCGTGACTTAACATCCAGCCTTTATAGTAAAGGACGTTCTCCTCTCGATTACCTGCTGATGGAGGGGTCAACCAGCATGAATAGAAAGGTTGGCTTTTTTTTAACCACTCATAATGTAAAATGTGTGCTCTTCTCTTTCTCCTCCTCCTCCTCCTCTCTTCCTCCTTCTGCTTCACTTTCCTCTTCTTTCTACATGCCCTGTCAGCACTCTGAACTGCTTTTCTCCTTTCATCTGACACCCAGAATGAGTGTGATAGAGACACACTGAGAGACTGACAGCACTCTGTCAGAATCATATTCTGTCGGTATGAAGGGGAAAAAGGGAGGAAAGAGAGATACCACTCCTCTATCAGCGCTTAGCGGCAGAGCAACACAAAGGAGAAATTATTTTGAATTCAGGGGACCATTAGCATGACTATAGATGCATTAAAATGCTAGATAGTTGGGGGTTTAGGAGCCAGGGGAAGTGGAGGGAGGAGCCTGATGTGTGAGTGACTGTATCATCATCACTATTCCTGGGTGGAGCTGCAGTCTATTCCACATGTTTGATTTAGAGCTTATGAAGAGGAAATCTCATTTTAACACTATTTAACTTTCTTTTTGTGTCAATATGCACCTCACTTCTAAGCCCTCAGGTCAATAAAATCCAAAATAAAATATATTTCAGACATTTTAATTCAAAATGCAATAATCTGGCTAAAGATCAGAGCCAGGCAGTGTTTTCTTGATCTTCTCTGATCAAATACAACAAAAGTGAGGTTTTCTTCCACCTTTGTTGTTGAATCATTAAAATTAAACACAAACTAAAAAATGTGTTCATAAATCAGACAAAGGTTGAGGTGTAATACAGCTTCATTCAGTTGTAGCTTGTTATTCATAAAGGGAATTTATAAATCAGGATAATCTTGTAACTTCCTTTATTTTCTGTTGGATTCAGCACTAATACCTCTATCAAATCAGCACATTTTTTTCTCTTTATGTGTGTTTAATCTTTCAGAAACAAAGAAAAAAAATAATCAGCAGGTAAGACCTCAGAGAAAACGGAAACGGTATTGGACTTGGTCTTAAACTGAGTCAGAATGCAGCCAGTCACTACACAATACCATGACACATTACGTCAGCGCTTCTGTTTTAAAATCTTGACAATCAATTTGACTTTATGTGCTGGCTCTACAGCACTGATGAACTGCCATCATCACATTTCCTCAAACTCTACCCAAGATTTGTGGCTATTTACAACCCACAGATAAGTTGCATACAGTGAATATAGTATACTTAATACTTAATACAGTTAAAAAACATTGCAAATATGATGCCAAGACCCAGCATCAATGTTTTGACTGATTATTTTTTTTTTTTTTTATTTCAGAGAGGTGTGTTTTCACAGGATAACCCCTCCAGGCACAATAATAAGCAACACAGTGAAAGTTTCTAAAACAATTTGTGGGAGCTAAATGTTTTCCAGCCTGAAATATAAGAGAGTCAGATATGCTCCTGAAATGACTCTAAGCAAATAGTCTCTATGTGTTGACAGCGTCTAGCCGCATTAATGAGTTACTGTGTATGTATTTAGGGAAAACTCAATTTTTATTTATTTCTTGTGTAAATTACAGCCACAACAAGTAGAATTAGCATTTTCATGGTGCAGAGCTTTTTGTGTTGAACAAATTGCAAAGAAGAAAAAGACAAACTGCGGGCGAGGAGATGGTGATCAGCGTAGAATAAATGTGCTGTAATGATAACCAGCAAGCCACAGTAGAAAACAATGATTGGTGTATATTCCAGGATCCAATTCATTTTTTCATTTTTTAGCTCAACTATACATTTTGTACATTTTGAACCTCAATGGCTTTCATCTCCATGTGAGTCCTTGAAAATATGTGTATTTATACGGGTTGTTTTTAAAGATATGGGTCATTCGGGCAGAACTATATCAATAGCTAATAGACATTTTATTTTTCTGCTGGAATACTGACTGACATTTAAAGCTGCAGATATTAAGAAAACTATTAAATAAAATGGTGCAAAATTCTGAAAACGTGAAGAAATTGTCATCTTTTCATCCTTATGGTACAAACTTTACACAAATGTTCTTAAATACGGTTTCCTCTGTCAGTTGAAGGGTCCACACTGACCTCATTAGACTTCAGTAGATGCTAAAATCTCCTTCTTGAAGTGATTTGTTGGTATTTGTGTAAGAAAATTTTAACTTTTGGTGAAAAGTAGCTCTACCTTGATGGCTGTACTTTAAGCACACAGTCTTTCCTTTAGTATCAGAAAGAAAGACTGTTATCTGTTTCTTGGGTTTGAGCTCTAATCTAATAAAGCATGCGTGTGTGTGTGTGTGTGTGTGTGTGTGTGCGTGTGCTTGTAAAGAGGCGTGTGCGTGTGTGTGTGCAAATCAATAGTGATATATAATTCAC
>CAEFZX010020849.1:0-45672 GCA_903066825.1 Alfaro cultratus | reverse complement strand
ATCAATTAAGTTAAATGTGCATAACACATTTCAGCAACAAGGCAGTCCAAAGAGCTCTCCATTATTGGTCATACACTCACCAATTTAAGAACCAACATTTTATTAAGTGCCATCGTCAAAAACATTGATTCAGATCGTATGTGTTGGTCAATGTTTCATTAATAATGGTTCAAAGGCAACTGTAAGCAGTCTTCAAAATTTAAAGAAACTCTGTTTCGGCTGTTTTGCAGATTCCTGGAAGTTTGTTCCGTTTTTGTGGTGCATAGAAGCTCAATTCTGCTTGACTGAATTGGATTTTTGATTACTTTTACAATAATTGTTGCCTTTTTTAATTATTTTTGTTAGATTTTACCTCTGAGTCTTCAGTTCAGACACATTTTGATGTTTTGATATTATTCATAAACTTTTGATCAAGCCTCACTTCATTCCCAAAGAATAAATTCCAATATCTTGAGTTTATGCATCAAATAGTTTAAACTTTTCTCTGCTTTCACCCAGTTCATCAGGACTTCCACTTATCTTGCAGCATCAGCTGGAGGTTGGTGCCTATCTCCAGCAGTCATTGGGAGAGACATGAAAATACCATGACCAGACCACCAGTCCATCACAGGATAACACACAGGACAATGAACCGTGCAGGCACACATTCATACCTAAAAACAATTTAGAGTAGGAAGGTACTCAGAGATAAGCCAGGCATGCCAACTCCATGCAGAAAGACCTCAGGATAGGATTTGAGCCAAGGACTTGCAGATATCTGATCATTAAACCCACAGAGTGCAAAATGTATACACAAAAACTCCAGTTCACTAGTATTACACTGTTTAAACGAATGGGTCTCTTAAAACTAACATAACTCAGATGAAAAAATATATATATAACAAAATATGCCATTATGTCATGAAGGTTATGCCACTCAGGTTGGGGTAGGAAAAGAAAGAGGCCATCTTTTAAGCTGATTTCTGGTATTGTATAATTGATTGATTTTAGTTTTTATTCTCTTTTCTTTCCTTCATTTCTATTTTCTTCTTTTACACTTTTTTTCCCTTGTTTTCTTCATATTCCTGTTTCTTTTTCTCTCTTGAAGGTTTCATTAAGTTTATTATTGCTTAATAGAGTTACAGTCAGATCTATAAAGACTAAGGTGATCAAGAAGCAAGGTTAGAGTTTGAGAGAAGAAACTCTCCATGTTTGAAAGTCTTTATCTCACCTACAGACAGGGAAAATACAGATTAAGAGCTGTGATTGTCCTCAGTAGTTCATAAACAAAACCTACCCGAGTTACTGCAGAGAAAACAAGAACTTGGAATTGCTCCTTGACAACTTTTCCTCCAGTTTAAGAGTCAGAGTTCAGGCTGAATTATACACGTTGACTCTGTCAGAGTCTGCTGCGGTCTACGACCAGCAGCCCTTCGATACAACCTTTTGGTCAGTCATCTGCCGTTCACACAGACTTTTATTTGTCTCTCTTTGCTGACTGAGAGACAATAGTTCACCTCTGTTTATCCTCAGCTCTGATTATTTGATTTTCAGTTAAATAAAACATCAATTTACAAAGACAATAAATAAGCCCCAAAGGTCTCCTGTGCTTTTCATCACTCAGTTTCTTCTAATGTAATTCAAAGACTTGTGTTTTTTTTAAATTCACATAAGATAATAAACTTGTTGTTTAATATTAAACACTGTAATGTCATAATGTTGTAATGTTACAGTGTGAATCTGTAATGTCAGGTAGGAATTTGCTTCACATCATTTCTAATTTCAGTCCTGCAATTTTAGAAAACAAAGTAAAAACCTTGCACTTCACCAAACTTTCACTGTTTTATGTAAGATAGTTTTGCACTACTGATACTTTTTCACTCAGATTCTTGAGATAATGCCATGGAAAGAACTTCTTGAAGAAGTTCACAAATTACGTTTTTGCTTGTTTCCACACTTGTTGAATGCTTTTCTTTCATGCAGTGATCCAGCTCATCCCAGACCATCTGAATGGCAAACAAGATGGGAGGTTGCCACTGTGATAGTAATGGGTGAGACTGATGTGGTAATTTCCAAAGTGTCAGTTCTCATGACTGCTTGTGATAGTGTGTTTTTTTATCTGCTATCCAAGCTGTTCATGACTCATACAGCAAAAAGGCAGGTGCTTTCAAAAACAACTTTATGGTAGCTATGCTCATTGCTGGTGCTGCAAGAAGAACGTAACTGAACACATTTCCAGGGAGGTTTAAATGCATGAGGTACTGTTTTGGTCCACTTTCAGGTTCTATAAGGCACCAAACTAATAATTTGCAGCACAGAGCAACATATTTCCTTTAATAACATGCTAAATCTGCTACTAAAATGTCATTGTATGTAACAGGTAAGGGTGATGCTTCTCTAGACCTCCAACAATGATTATCTGTAGTGTAAACTGCAGGGAAATCTTCTCTATTTTTTTTTTTTTAAAGAATGTTAAAAACTAAAATTTTTGTCTTTTGACCTCCATACACTGTTGACTGACAGATTTCAGAAGCTGGATAAGTGGGATTAGCAGGGCTCTGTAGTAAGTATAGTCTGATGGAGCTCAGTGACCACAAAAACAGGTTCAAAATGTTTAACTAGAAAGATAGAAAATAAAAGATGCTGTGACTGACTTTTTAAGTTCATGAAGAAAAAATCTGTCAAGCATTTGGTTAGGCCCTAGAAGCAGATTTAGAGCAGTGGTGAAGTCAACTGGTTTATTTCTATTTTAGTCCTTTGTGTGCTTGGCGATGTCTTCTTTCACATCTTAAGGAAAGAGCAGGAAGCAGAGAAACTGCTGTTAGTTTCAATCGCACTTAAAATAATTAGCAATAGTAAAAATACTGTTTACATTTTAACATCAAAGATATTAGTCTGACCAGCTGTGGACAAAGAGTGTTTGAAGCATTACCATTTGGGTGTGGGTGAATGAAACTAAACAACAGTCTCCAACACTGTGGAATTGTGAGACCCGTTGTGAGAGCCACTGACAGTAATGCAGTGAGTGATTACCTGGTGTGGAGGGGAGGCTTGACCCTGGCTTGTATGGATATGAGTGAGGTGCTGCAGAGCTGGCCTATCCTTGCACATCAGGAGCCACTTCTGTAATCAAGCTGAGGGCAGGAGGAGCAGAAAGACAATCTGGACAGTCTCAATAACAAGATCTGGCTGATTTCTTGTGACTATGTAGAATCCCAGAGTCTCTGGAATGGAACCATTCAAAATCGTTATCATATTTATTATTGTACTTTAAATGTATTGTTCTTGTTGTCTTGCAGCAAAAATGATAATTCAGTTTTGTTTAACCTTTCTCGACTCTTCTTGAAGAGTCTGACATGATTTAGCTTTGTTTAGTGGTTTTCATACTGACAGGTAGAAATTAATATTTGTTTTTTGTCTCAGTAAATTAAATCATCACAGGATGTAATTTTAAATGTACTTCGGCAACCTTTATCTGATAATCAAACTTGATCATCTGACACATTTAAGTAAAAACAGCAGAAAACTAAAGAAACTGATAAATCGTTTTTCCCAGCACAGCATTCAGCTTCTCCGGCCAGTTCTTGCTCTGTGAATTGCCCAGAAAACCTCCAACTAGAGGGATCCATTTGAAAACCTTATCAGATGGGAAACCACCTCAACTGGCTCCTTTCGATGTGGAGCAGCGACTCTGCTCTGATTTTCCGCCTGACATCATTATGGTTTGTAAAGTTTTTAGGATTTCTTTCGGTTTTCAGTCCAGTTGGAACTTAAGACTCACCTGCAATTCTGTTATTTGTGTAATATTTTTGTTTATTTTTATATGTTCGCCGGAGATAGCGCCCCTCCTAACCCCACTAAGGACAAGGGTGTACAGAAAATGGATGGATAGATGTTAGATGTTATGTTCAACATTGATGTACCTGAATCGATATGCATCTTTCAGTTTTACATTTTTAGCGCGACTGGTAACAGGAGTGGTATTGGTCGAATGAGTTAGATCATGTTTGTTCCTTTTTTTTGGCACCAAAATTCTGTAAAGTTGTACTATTTTGAGGTTGTCACATTTTCCTATGTGAACTGACAGACAGACACATCGTCACTTTTATCCGTGCAGCCGCACTCCTAACGTTGCTTTATGCGCTCCGAGTGTCACATCCCCTGCCAAGAAACCTGAATTAAGCAGCACCACATAATGCAGCCTTCCATCTCACTCTCCAGCCTGCAGCCACACATTCAAAGGTCAGACTCAACAACATGCACTTCAATGCTCTTCTGAAGCTCATGGGCTGTTTCCCTCTCTCTCGCTCTGTTCTGCTGTTGAAAGGAGCTGCTGCAGGTGATGTCACATGACTTGGTAACAAAGTCTCCCAGCACACAATCACAATCACACACACCTATTGATGTTCCATTTTGTCACGTTCATTGATGTGCCAGATGAAGTGTGATGTCCGCTGAGAGTTAAATCCTGAGACAGCCAATCAGCTCGTCGGCTGCTAATTTAATTAATAACTCTTCAGTCTAATTAGCAGGCGACAGGCTGGGAGGGAAAACAGCTGTAGTCACCTGGGCCTCTCAAAACCGCTTCGATCCCTGCAAAGATGAAAACGACAGAATGAGTCTCGTGGGGGTGACGACGAGGGATGTGCTCGTAGAGCTTGTTGTGTATGTATTAGGATGTGGAGTTCCCGATCATCTGAAAATCTACAGGGTAGAGCATGTGTTTGCTAACAGCAGGAAAGCTACTGCTGGAATATTGGCCAGAGGTTTTAAAAAAGGAAGAGCTGCTGGTATTACCGCTGGGATTTTATTGACAAGTTACGGAGCGACAGCGGCAATGATGGTGAGGCTTGTCGGCGCTTGCCGTCTGCTTGTTCAAGTAATTAAAAGTGATTGAGTCGGCCCTCTCACATCCAGAAGCGATAATGCAATCAGGGTGTGGTGATGCACACATCGCCTCAGGAAGGAAAACGTTTCCACAGCTGGTTGCAGGGTCAAGAGTTGGATTGGAAGAATTTTCTGTCATTACAGGAGAAAAAAAAAAAATAGCACATTAGTATTCCTGCAGATGTTTATACTTCTTCACAGTTTCATATAGTTCTGACCTGTTGGTCATTTCAAAGTAAATAAATTGCAAAACAGTAGAGAAAACAAGAGTTCTTGTAACCAAGAAATATAATTGCGAGGAAAATGTGGCAGCAGAGCCGAAAAAGATTTTTCATTGATTGAAGCGAGAAAGAAAAGCATCAATCGGACACCTGTTGGCATCTTCTTCCATCCCTGCTGGTAAATAGTAGAGATGGAAGTAAAGAGGTTTGAAATGACATTCAGCTTGTTTTGTTTTTTTGTTGTTTTCATTGTGTGTCATAATAGTGGCCTGTGATGTGAAATCAACATACTGAACAATATGATGCCAGGCCTGAAACTAGTGTAGGACAGAGCCAAGATGTACTGTTGGCATTTCAGGAAAAAAACCCGTGAAGAGTGCCAAAGCAGCTACTACCTGAAAATCCAACATAAAAGTATTGCCATCAGGTTGAACTATACTAGTAATTTAAAATAACTTTTTAAAGATAGATTAACATGCAGATTTCAAAAAACACTTTTTTCTTTAATCCACACAAGATCAAAATTAAACAGATTCCTTTATAATTCCAAAACTATTATGATAATAGTTAAAGTAACATCTTAATTTTACCAACATGTTTCTTCCTGCAGGAAATAATTTAATGTTTTATAGTGGCATGAAGTCCCTTGAATCTGCAGTAGATGTGGTTGGAGGGAGTTTAAGATTAGGGTGATGGCAAGGAGGCCTTCCAAACTCAGACTTGGAGCTTTTCACCAAAGATAATTTGTCAAAACACCAATGGAAACATTTAAAAAGCTGGTCAGCAATTATAATAAGTGCTTGATTGTCGTAATTCTCAAAGGTACTTTTCCACTGATATCCATTTTACATCATTAGATCAACCTTTTTTTAGCTATTTTTTGTTATCCGTAAGTCCAGTGCACACCGAAACACTCAGCAGAACGATGTAGAACAATGCAACCAATAACTTTCAATGTTCTCGGACCATATTCTGATAGAATTATGAAATCTGTATTTGTTGTCTAAATAACATTCTTGTTCCCCAGATTGTTGTCTTTTAGATCTAAATATGTCAAGTGTATATGAGTAAATTTGGGCTTAACTGTATAAATAACTCTACCAGTTGTTTTTTTTTGTTTTGTTTTATTTTCTGCTCACGTCACAGAGAAAACTTGCACTAGATGAAACAGCTCCACATGATGGCACCATGCATAACTACTGGCACTTTGTTTATAAGTTTCACAGCCCCTGACTTTGTCAAAACTACTTTTTCTCATTGTCATTGAATAGTTCCCTTTTTGTCTTGTCTGACCACAAAACTGGTATCTTAAAGATGTGCTTAGCTTGTCCATGTGGACGTCTGGAAGATTCATTTGGGCTTGGAGGTGTTGAGTCATGGAACCCATTTCCTTTTGCCTGAAAAAGACTGGGATAAGTTTTGTCTGCTTCCACACTTTGGCAAAATCTTTGAGAATGAATGTTGCATTCAAGGTCATGGGGAGTGAAGTTCAGCAGCTTGCTATAATTTTAAATGTAGTGACTAAGAACTCTGATGTTACTTTGTTGAATTTTGTGAAAACCTTCATACAAAAAGCTCAACTTACTAAGTGACCACACTTTTAAAATTCAGACCAGTCACTGCTCTGAGATTTGAAAAGGTGCACTTAAAAATTGTTTTCAGGATGATGTAGAGAGAGGAAAACATTTATTTTTCAAACACGGCAGTGTTCTTTTAGGAGAAAAACACATGACATGGTGAGCCCAATGAGGCACTTAAAGAGAAAAAGTTCTGGTATCAGTACTTTTCAAAAATGTGGTCCCATGGAAAAACACTATAATAAATAAGGATTTATTCCTGCAGGAGCAGCTGTGTTTGCTTCTCAGTGTGACAAGAAAACAAACAAAACAAAAAAAACACTATGATTTATAACAGATTGTTGATAAATGCAAGAATGTGTAAATGTCTCCTAATGTGTAGTCAGCATAACTGGCTTTGAATTATTCTTTCTTTCATTTCACTAATGGCTCAGCAGAAGGCGGCAGAGTTGATGCAGAGACTGAAAGGGAGAGAAAATGATTATTTTTCAGCCGGCTCTCGGATACAGGTGGGAAAAGGGCAAACTCTCAGCTGGTGACGTTCATCAACGGCCGCTGGAAAGGTCACACCATGTCTCTTGACGTGCACCCACACCCGTAGGCGTGTTTATCCCAGCTGGATGCTCTTCCCTCCCCTCAGCTTCTCCTGCACAACTAAACACCCCCCACCTTAGCTTTTATTAACCCCCATGGGAGAGGCGGCTGCAGACCGTGTAAACACGCAGCTCTCCTTTAATGTCCTCGTTCTGAGACTCTACTGGTGTTGAGTCTGTGCTGTTTCAGGTCTGATGGTGGATTTTTTTCATTTGGCTCTTTCTTTTGTTCAAACTCTGGTTCCCTTTGTGCAGAACTGAAAAATGAATCATCTGTACAGATTATCTGTGCAATAATGGATATAAGTCACAGCTTCAGTTTGCCATTGAAGAGAGAGTTTATATTCAGCATTCACATAAATCAAAATCAATAACTAGTTTCATCTAACAAAAACCAGTGGAGTGACCTGAAGATGGCTCTGAACACAAGATGCCTGTACGATTTGTTAAATTTGGTGAATGAGGTGGCAGATGTTCACAAGTTAAAATGTGACACAACTTCTAAAATGCGAATGTCAAAAATGACTCCCAATACATTTCAACGAGCCGCAGTAGTACTTAAAAAGTAAACATTATTGGGCATGGCAGTGGCACAAGGGTAAAATGTGTAACCCATATTCAGAGGCCTTAGTCCTCGATGCTGCCGAGTCTCGGCTTGTTGGCCTTTGCCATCTCTTCCCACTCTTTCACAACACTCTTTCCTGTCTGACAATTTTCAAACAAAGGCCACTAGAGCCAATAAAACTTTGATAAAAAAAAAATAAATATGTTTTATTTTTTTATTTTTGGTGTTCAAGTCTTCCAAAAATAAAAAAGTCTAAGAACCCAATTTAAAGTGGATGAAGCCCATGTCTACAGCTAACACTACAGCGTCCGATGAAAAGCCAGCAGAAACAGGGTCTGTCTCTGCGAGGTTTTGGAGGCTATACTTAAACTTTTATTATCGTTTATCTCATCATCTTTTAAGTGCTTTTTTTAAGAGTATTTGTGATGTGATACATGATTTCTGCTTCTTCAGTCCACTGATAACATAAGGAAGTGGCAACAAAGGCAAGTACTGATGTTCACACCTGGTCCTTTGCACCTGTGAACGTCTTTATTTTGAATGGACTTGTTAAAAATAAAATCTATAGTTTTTAGTGTGGAATGTTGTTTTGCCCGAGGACTTCTGGATATAGTCTCCAGCCCGCCTTGCGACCCTACAAGGATAAGCATGTTGGATGGATGCTGTTTTGCAGGAGTTTTCAGAGACATTGCAGTTGTAGGTTTTTGCTTGTAGGATATGGATCTGGTCTCTTTGCGACCTTAGCAACCAGGTGTTTCAGAGGCAACCTTGGCCCCACTGCTGCTCTCTTTGTATTTTTAACATGTAGGCTGCACCCCTTCAGTCCGTTGATCCCTGTGGTGATTTAGCAAACAAGTCTTGTTGGGACCTGAGGGGGCTGGGGTGGACGCTCAGCCTACTTTATCAACGTTAATTTCAAAGTCTCCAGCTGCTCAGTCAGCAGATTCAGATGATGGCAGCCGAGTCGTGTTCTCCTCAGTTGGCCTCCTTTTTTTTGCCACCTCAGCAGTATAGCCTGCCTTCGCCGAATGTCTCCATGAAACTCTGAAAGCTCTGCAGGAGTCAGTAGGCCAACAACAAATTTTCCACTCCCTGTGCTTGTGATTGGCAGGTGATGTGGCCGGAAGCGGCCAGCACGTCCGACGCAGCAGAGCATTAAATGTTTTGCTTTTATTTCCGCTCCTGTCTACGTCTGCACTTTGTTCCAGTCGCTGTTTGTCAGGCGGCGGAGCAGAACTGATTACTGCGGCCGGCCAGGAACATCCATCGCTGTCTCTCCCCAGGAGGTGATTTGTTTGTCATGCTGCAGAGATTATTGACGGGAGCGGCAACTCAGACTCTAACTGAGCACGCTCTTAGAGGGGAAACATGACGCGGATCATTTCATATTATAAATGAAAAATCTTCCCCACTGTGGGAAACACGGGAACTTATGAATATCTGAACTGAAAAACATATTAGGGAGCTGAAGCAGAGTTCTTTATCAGCCTCAATGCACAAGAACACCTCAGAAATGCCTTGGAATAGATCACATGTTCCCTTATAACATGTTCCACCAAATATCTGCTTGTACTTACTACATAATATTATATGGGAAGAATCTGGTTCAGCAATCTCTACAGACTTCAAAAGTGTAGAGTCTATAAAATCACAAGAACGAGTTTAACTGCATACATATTTACTTCTAACCGCAAGACTTGAGGATAATATTCCTATAGTTGTTCTAAGATGTACAAGTACAGTGCATCTTATTTCTAATTCAAGAAGAATAACATACTCTACACCAGGTCTGATTCAAAATTTAGCTGTAAGTACCCAATCATTTTTTGTATGACTTTACCTATGCTTCCATTACAAATAAATCATTAAAAATTATGCCAGAGCTAGCTGTAAACCGTTACATGATATATTTTCATGATTGGCGCTAGTGATCATGATCTAACAGAGGAAATGTTGGCATCTTATTCAGGTGTTGGAGCAACAACACTTTTGGGAGCAGCTACTTATGCAGCGTTTTGGGAAAATTGTTGTCCGCAAATTTACAGCGAAGAGCTATGGATTCACATTCGAACGACAACTTTTTCTGAACTGTTCGATGCTGTCCAGAAAAACAGCATCGCAGGTCCCCCTCTGGAGGAGTCAGCTGCACATTGCCTGAAAAAACAAAAACAAACCATCATCATCCTACTACTTTCTGTCGTCTTCTTTGGCATTTTCGTGTGTGATCACGTGAATTGTGTGATGTAAAAAAAAAAAAAGTGATTTGATACTGCTGAAAAACTACTTTATCCTAGTGCCAAAACATTTACTAAAAATCTTAATTTTTTTTTTCTAAGATGGTCATTCCATTAAACATGTTTGTTTCTGTAATTTCAATGTGCACAATTTTATTGGTTAATCTCTTGCTTTCCATGCTGTGAAGTATTTTCTTTTTAACTTTTTTTTTTTTTTTTTTTTACAGTTGGTTGAGTCTTGAAGACATTTGCATATGCCCCATGACATCATTTCAACCAGCTAACTATCTGCTCTTTGACTGAACCTCTAACAGCTAGAAATATCTGGTTGCAAACCCTTGGCACAACGGGAAATGTCCTAGAGTTTGGAAGAGGCTTGGTCAGAACAGGTTCATTCTCTCTGTTGTTTCTCTACAAATTCAAGACTCTTTTGCCTTTGTGTTTGCATTCTGTCAGCAAGCTGCAAAGAAATAACTGAGTTCATTACCCTTTATAAGACCCATAATGAAAATTACCCTTCCCAGCAGCCATTTTACACCACACATTTGTCTTCCGCCTCACTGTTCCAGCCGAGATCATGGTGTAAATTCAGTTTCCACTCAGTCGCTTCTCACTTCACCTGTAAACTCAGCTAGGATATATTTTGGAAAAACAAAGAGCAACTGGGAAGTGGAATGGCAGAGGAAACGGAAAGATTTCTGTCAAAGAAAAAGTTTGTAATTTCCGTATTCATAAAAATGAGTCACTCAGGTATGTTGTACACTTCAGGTAGCACCAAGCAACTTAACGTAGGAGGCAAGTGGTGTGCACTTTGCTGTTTCCTGCTCACTCAGATTTAACAATTTGTTCTGTGGGAAGTCAAATGGAGGCATCCTGACATAAGTGGTTTTTATCATATCACAGGCTGTCCAAAAGCTCACTAAAAGCTGGGTTGTTTTAACATCTTTTGTTTCGAATGTTGTTATTGTGTCTGTAACCCCAATCTCAGAAAAATGTGGCAGTTACGTACCTTGCCACATTTGGGTTATAAGTGCAAATAATTTGCCATCCTGGTGGGGCATCGTGTAGCAGATGTTCACAGGAGAGCAGGAAGCTGCTGAAACACTGACCTTTTTTCTGGTTCGGTTGTTACATTTAAATCCCACATGTACACAGTAATAGGAATCACTCCCACTTCTCAGACCATGAAGCTTTTCTTTCAGCTGCAGGCTGACTGCACAATGTTTATGAACCACTTCTCAACTGTACTAATTCTAATTTGATTCTCACAAAATTCTTTTGGCATTGGAACAAAGTGTTCATACAGTTTAAGAAATGAACTGCCAACAGAAAAGGCTAGAAGTCATCCAAAGTATAAAAGAACAAAACAAAAAACAAGAGTATTTAAAAAAAAAACAAAAAACAACTTGATGATAACAGAGGCAATTAGCATAAAAACACAAGACTGTTGAAAAGCAAGTTTAGTTCTTTGAAATCCTTCAATGAAGGTCATAGAAAAGTTATGATGGGAGAATACTGATGCTAAGCAAAGTCCCAGCTAATCCTGGTCTAACAAAATGACCCGTGTGGTCATATATGTATATTTTGTTTTTGTGGCATAGGCTTTGTTAAGTCGTCTAACTGTTCACAGTTACTTTTTATTGTTCTATTTTATCTCATGCTGTATTTCTGTATTGTTATAAGTTAAAGGGGTGTGAATACTTTGGCAAGGCAAAGTAAATGAAGCAGCTACACATCTTGATGTGTTGATAACTTATTCATAATAAAATCCTGTAAAGGTTTGTGGGTCATATCTTGGTATAAATTAAATTATTTTCTAAACGTATTTGTCTCCTATATTGTTGGTTTTATTATTAAACTGTAGTCCAGTCTGATGACTGGTAACCAAGTACAACCTCAGAAAAAAAGACAAATCAAGTGTTAAAAGAGATTTGTTCATCCAACATACCATGATCTGTTTGTTGTTGCTCCATTACACAAATCCCTACCGGCATCTTCACATTTCGCTATCAAACAGGAGGTTCAATCTGACTGCCTGTGAACACGCACAAATACACACACACACGCAAACCTCCTCCACTCAGCTGAAACCCCGCTGCCACACATCGGTGATGGGCAGGTCAGCCACAGCAGCCGCAATGAAGGACAACATCATTAAGCTCGATATCAGCGGCGGCTAAAGCAAACAGCCTGTCCACTGTCATCAGGGTGATGCATTGGCAGTCACCGACAAGAGGACGTTTTAATTGTGTCCAAACACCGCTGTCATGCAAACGCACACGCCTTTTATGATGTCTGTGTACAATGTGTGTAGGATGCAGATGAGTAGTTTTCAGAGTAAACTCTTGTATGCTGTTTGATTTTCTAGCTGCTGAGCGCTCAAACACAGTGTGTTCGTGTAGATCAATGCTTCGGTAACCTTGGACGGCTGAGTATTCCCATGGTGCATTCAGAGGGACAGTGGAGCTGACTGATGGGGTATATTAAAATGTCCCAGGGTGAAAATGCGTTAATCCTTCAGACTGTGACTTCTAAAAAACAATGTGAAATGATCTTTCAATGATTTTTTTCAATCAACACAGCAAACTCATTCAGATAGTTGAAACCGAGAAACAAAAATTTCTTACCTTCGCTGCCAACAAAGACAATACCAAGATTGTACTGTTAGCCACTGAAAACTCAACAACAGGGTGGTGGTAACGTGTGCCGTCTTCCTGTTGTCTGAGCTTTTGGGCCACAATATCTTTGGACCTTAGGCTTTCAAGTTGGAAAACACCAACTTTTAAGCATTATGGTGGCCGCATCATGGTTCTATTTTAGTGTCAGCGGTTCTTTTTGTGTCTTACAACTGGATGGAGGAAGGAGAACTACCTCCAAATTCTTCAACTTCATCTATTTGTCTGTCCACGTTCATATATGGCCTCCTGGCCATGGCCTTAAGAGAGCACTACATGGAGTTTTAGAGGTACGTTTGGTTTTTCTGTGTCCTCTTTATATGAGAACATTAAAATATGTTAATAGGTAAATTTCAAAATAGACTAACTGGCTGTTAAGCTTTAGGTCTGAGACGACAACTATATCTAGTATATCTTTGCTGAGTGTTATTACAGCAAATTAAAATAATGATCTGACCTACAAAATTGATGCTAATGTTACCCCCTGGAACAGAACAAATTACATTTCTAATGTGTCATGTTCCACTTTGACCTCAAACATTACAGAAGGCCCATGATAAAATGTCAAAGAAAGCAAATTTAACTCAAACTAAGCTCCCCGTGTCGCATCTGATGAGTAAAATACTTCAGCATCGTGTTTGCTGACACAGATAATTCCAGTTGTTGTCTCATCTGCATACGGGAACAACAGACTGCCGCTCAGACCACCGACAATGATCCTTTTTTACCCCAGTAGGCTGTAAAAATAGGCATAACATCGGTAGTGTTTGTGAAGATTGCATGGCTTTATGTAAAAGGAAAAAAATTGCACCATTATTTCCCAGGCCTTCAAAAACAAAGGGATAAATATGTTCATTTTCCCAACTTTAGTCCCATTTCATGCTGTTCTCCTGCTTTTCATTTCACGCTCTGCTTCAACCTATTTATAGACGAGACGGAGGAGGGATGCAGAAGGCCATTACTGACGACTAACCTGTGTTTGTGTGCGTGTGTCGACGTGCGTGCGTGTGTCCTGTTATACATTCAGGGGGCATTCTGTACGACTCGGCATTTTCCAATGAAAATTTAATGTTACATGAATATGGCACAGCGAACCTGTGGAAGATTCAAATCATTTTGGGGAAAGTTTATGTTGAGAAAATGAAATCCAAGCGTGTGGCAATAAAAGGTGACAGGCAGGCTTCGAAGAATATGTTTTTTTGTGCGTGTATGTTTTGTTTGGTTTTAACGCGTTGTAATACATTCAGTTTGCTTTATTTACTGGCTGTTTTTATTTGCTGATGTAAAAGTCTGGCTTTTATCTACATCCTGGACTTTTGACAAGCTAAATTTCCCAAATTGCCATGTCTTTGGCTCTGGACAAGGGAATTTCTCAATAAATCAGAATATCATTGGAAAATGCCAAAACCCTAATTTGCCCAAGCAAGAAAAAGTGAAATGTAATATATTCATTGACCATACACATAATTTAGATAACTAGATGGCTTAATTATGGCTTAATCTTGAAAATTAACTGTTCTGTTCTAACAAAACAAAGTGACATAAAACTATCTTTGAAATTTCTTTAATTCAAATAAAGACATTTGATGTTACAGGTCATACAATAATTAGAAGGATTATTATATAAGCTGTCTTGGAAGCTGACACACTCTCCTCAAGAAGGGTAAGCTATAGAAGGTCATTCTTGGTGCTTTTGCAAAGGCATATTAACAGAAATTTAAGTGGGCATAAGAACTGGGATTCTGAGATTTTTTTTGGAACCCTATTTCCTATTTCAATTTCAGTCAGAAAGAGAACTTTATTTTGAGAAACTAATGCTTTATTGGTTTTTCACTGCATTATAAATCAATAATTATTTTGGAGAACTGATTTCTAATCTAACAATTATTGCAGTGGTTGATAACCTAGTAATTTGGAAAACCAAGAAAGCAGTTTAAATGAACACAAAGAATCCAATATTTGTTGTTTAAAGAAAATCTCTTTTAAATTGAACGCAAACTGTAAATAACAGTATTAATTGTTTATGACCATCAGCTTTGTCCTCACAATAGGCAGATTAAGAGAGAACAACCACTGTGTTAGTAGACACTGAGTTTTCGTTCTGAAACTCATACTCTTCCCAGAACTCAGACCAAAGTGGGTTAAGTCAGTTCATTGTTGAATCAAATAGTAATTTCAGCCTACAGCAGTTTCAGTCCTTCATGGCTGGAGGCAGAACATGGAGGGAGGGAATAGTAGCACACATTGTATCGATAAACGTTAGCATTTTCCTAATAGTGCTGATCCAATGTATTACATCTGGTATTATCGGTAATAAACCTGAAACGACATACATATCTCAAATGACATGTTTGGACTGAGTCTAATACTGTAGTTTCTTTGCTTCTAGGTAATCACATTAATGAGTATCTGTAACTTTAGGAAGAACTTTAATCTTACTGAAGATGTTTTCTTCCGTTTGATAAAACTTAAGACTTTATTTGCAAACCTTTGGTACTTTATGCAGGATGGAGTCAAGAAGGATTTTTCTTTGCTTAACTTTGTTATGAAATGCATGCGCTAAGTTCTGATGAGAGGAATGCTTGGGGTTTTTCTGTGGAAAATGAACTGCAGGCATAAAGTGTCATTTCTTTAAGCCTCTGGGCTTACCTAGAAACACGAAATTTGGACATAATTAAAATATTTACATACAAAGCCTGATTACATGCTGTGTAACATTACTTATCTTCTTACATAGAAATATAGCACTATTTTTTTAAAAATGGCAGGGATCTTCAAAATGAACCTACATTAGGTGATGTAGATACCTTAGAAACTGGGGGGAAAAAAACTGACAATTTAAAGTTTTTTCATGTTGTATTTCTGTCTGTATGACACTCACTTAAAATGTGCCCAAACATATATCTGTTTGTGTGGTCAGATAGCACTCACTCTATCATCATAAAAAACTTTAGACACTCCTGCCACCTTGGTGTGAATTCCCAAAATGTAAGACAAGGGCCAAAGAGTACAGGAGGTATTAAAATGGGATTCAGCTTTCATTTCAGCCCCACTTGGACAGATGGAGATCACACCATCCGATCTAATAAAATCCTAGCTGCGCTTCAGAAACTTCTGTGCAAAGGAATATTATTATAACCCTCTAATTCTGCCACATTAACTTTGATATTTGACTGGGGCTGTTTTTTCCTTTTAAATTAAATCTGGCTAAAAGCTGTGGGTGGTGGATATTTTTTCCTCACAGTTTAAGAACCGCCGCTCTTACTTCCTATTACACTTACAAATATTGAGCACATGCATAATTTAACCTCCCGCCCACATCCAAAATGCTGCAATCAGCTTCATTATTTATTTTAACGGCACTTGAATAATTTATGTGCGTGTGAGAGAGAGAGAGAGAGAGAGAGAGAGAGAGAGAGAGAAAGAGAGAGAGAGAGAAAGAGAGAGAGAGAGAGAGATAGATAGAGAGAGATAAATAGAGAGAGAGANAGAGAGAGAGAGAGAGAGAGAGAGAGAGAGAGAGACAGAGAGAGAGAGAGAGAGAGAGAGAGAGAGAGAGAGAGAGCCATCAGAACAGACTCCTGCTCACTTCATTAGCAGAGCTGCCAGCTTGCTGAAGTTCTCCGGTATTAAATGGAGTATTGGCTGGGATTAGACCTCTCACACACACATACATGCCTGCACATGCACACTCCCTCTCACATGTGTTGCTTTCTAATGAGCAAGGAGTCAGCCACACCAACTCTGCCCTGTGATTTTTTTTAAAAAACAGAAAGCAAATGCAAACCTCGTCAGTTAGCATCCTGGGTATCAAGGCCGGATTGGATGGGATGACCAACGCACATGAATAGATCAATACTGGATTAAGCTGTTATGTCCACTTAGAGCAGATATAATAGGAATAATGGATTCCAGTGAGAGTGCGTGCTCTGATTCACTCTGATTCGGGTTGATTTATTACCACTGCTACTTTAAACAGGCCGCTTAAAAAATGAGACTTTTTATAATAAATGTTTTCCAGAGTGCTGCGGATCAATTGTACCCAGAGAATGATAAAGATAGATGTTTTTTCTGTTGAAGACTGACTCGATGCTGCAGACTTATGTACTTTACCATCATTGCTGCCTGGAAAAGGGGGCCTTATGCAGGAGAAGATGGATTAAGTGGCTTTTATTTTGAGTGTTACTTAGAGACAAAAAAAATAAAAAATAGAGAAAAAGCGAGCAGCTTTGACTCTGGCTGTTTGGCAGGTCTGAAGCGGAATAAGATTAATTTAACCCCAAGAGAAAGAGAAGCATAGATGGGAAATTAAATAAATGGTTCTTTCTCAGGCTTCCATTGAAACTGAAGGTGCCAGTTTTGGTAACTGCTGGCGTTAGCAACACACCTGCAGACTTTGAAAAGAAAAGTTTATCTACAGTAAAGATAAAAAATAAAAAGAAATCTGTCAAAAAAGTATATCAAAACATCAGTTTTAATTTTTGGATGGTTAAAACTAGTCTGTAGTCTTGAAAGGACATTTGTTTTATGACTAAAAAAACAACATTGTAAATTGAACATTTTCTTCAAGGTTTCATTATGAATACCAATGGGTATTCATTCATAGGTTAAACTTCTGTATAATTTTTACCCCATGTTTGGAGTTAAAATCATACAGAAGTTTAAAACAGGATAATGAAACAGTATACAAAGTTTTGCTCATTACTCTAAATCCTCAAGGTGAATCCCAGTGGTGACAGTATCAGTGTGAAATGCTTTTACAGTAAGATAAAAATAAATAAATAAATAAATAAATAAATAAATAAATAAATAAATAAATAAATAACTGACCAGATTTGATGTAAATATTGCACTTGAAGAGAAAGCTGAGACAAAAAATTAAGCTCTTGATTTACCAGTCGAACTACATTCCTTTACTCACCTATGGCCACAAACTCTGGGTAGTGACTGAAAGAACAAGAGCATGGGTACAAGCAGCCAAAATCTGTTTCCTGTGCAGAGTGTCTAGTTTCTCTACTAGGTAAAGTGAGAAGCTCGGTCATCTGGAAGTTACTGAGAGTAGAACCGATGCTCCTCCACATTGAGAGGAGTCAGTTGAGGTTGCTCGGGCATCTGGTTGGGATTCCTTCATGATGCGTTCCTGGAAAGATGTTCTGGTCTTGTCCCACTAGGAGGAGAGCCAGAGAAACACCCAGGACACAATACAGGAACTATGTTTCTTGGCCGGTGTGGGAAAACCTTGAGATTCCTCTCGAGGAGCTAGCCATAGTGGGTGGAGAGAGGGAATTCAGGGAATCCATACAGGATGGATGAACAGATGGACGGATGGATGTCAAGCCATTTACTTTTCTTTATTTAAACTGTTTATAATGCTTGATCCATGTAATTTGTGAGTTTTCTTGGTGTCTTGTTACCAGTAATGTCTGAAGCTGATGGCCTAAGATGAAATGCAGATTGGTTACTTTGTTCCTCCTTTGAATCATAATGTGTTGCCTAAGATGACCCATCTTATCTAGATGCCTCCTATGTGCCTCTCATTGCCTTGTTGCAGCCAACTAGGCAATGAGAAACACATTTAAAAGTAAATGAGTAAAATTTAGCAGAGATAAATTAGATGAATGCATAATATTGTTTAAGTGGATTAACCTAAAGGGAAGGGCTTTCAATACATATCTGTGAAACAATAAAATACAGATAACTTTATGAAAATGTTGCTCATGGTAAGAAATCCAGTACAACACCATAACCATCTGATTCTGCAATCGCAGTCAAATGAATAATTGTAATAATCTAATCATTTAGGGATGGAAAAGTATTAGAGCGGCCAGCAATCGTGGGAAGCCAAAATCTTGTTTCAAAGCTCCAAACTTCAACCAGCTATCACTCCTGAAAGCATCAGATTTAATTTATTAGACATTATCAAGCCGAAGATCCTGGTGCTGAATGGGAAATAACAGCTGTCCCTTTTTCTGTGTTCAGAGCCAGAATGAACCAGACTTGTCTGATAAGAACAGCTGTGATTCTCTCTCCCCCAACAACAGCATTTTCATTTAAGAGCAATGTATTTTTCATATTTATTTCCTTTGTCAGTGAGGGAGTGGATGACATGTTCAGGTTTGAAAGATCTTGATGTCACAGCATGTTGGGGCTGTTCAAATTGAGAAAGGCATCACTCTCCCTGCTAAAGCTTCTTTTTTTATATATATAATTTCCACACAAAATTTACTGTAACAAAAGACTCCCTGCTGCCAAAATGAGACAGCAAGCGACAGGGACTGAATTATATTGATAACTTGGAGAAAAAAAAGCAATTTCTTTTTTATCATAGTTTCAGACTGCACCCTGTGCAATGGCCCATGAGGTAAATTTACTCTGTAGCACTTCTCTGCAATCCACAGTCCTCCACTCCCTTCTCTCTCTCTGAGGCTGCCATATTTGCTCTCTAAAACCAGTCCTAATGTATCAATTGTTCTGATCTGGCTCTACTGGAGTGTGAACAAACAAATTGGATTGTGCCCCCGTCTCACAAATAGCTCTCTCCACCACCCCCACACCAAGCCTGATCTGCCTCCACCTGGCCCACAGAGGCTGTTCACTACACATTTCCATGGAACATCTCAATCCGGGTGATTTCTTAGATGCACTCTCTGTTAGACCTTTAAAACCATTTCCCAAGGTCAGAACAAATGGCCAGACTGTAGTGGCATATAATGATGAAAGCACTCAAAGCGGCAGCTGCTAAAGTGCCTTTCCAAAAAGACAAAATGGCCTCTCCATCCCTGCTGCGTCTCACTCCTTCAGTCTGCAGGGAGGCAACACAGACGCAGAGATGCTGCAGACCGAGCTGAGCTGCTTCGTAAGATTCCCTGGCTTTTATCTCAACACAATGAGCCACCGTCATACAGGATAAAACCATTCAGTCAGAGGGGTCTTCTTTTTTTTTTTTTTTTACCTCTTTCTTTCCATGAAGTGTCTGAAAGCAGAGGTGCATTCATTTAATTCCACCAGGAAGAAAGTACAGCACATGAGCTCTTCATGGTCCTGTATGATGCAAATCTGTGCCATAAACAGCTGCTCCCCAAAAAAACCACAAATGGATAAAAACCAGCTGCTGCGTTAGAGCTGCTGTCAGGTCAGTTACTTAAAGCAGACCAAAATGGTTTTATATGCTACTTATAACGCTTGAGACACAGTAAATGTCCCAATATAAACATATGGGAACAAATGGCCAAGAAGGAGAAGAGGATTTCCTCCACAAGTCATGGAGTTGGACAAGACAAGATCTTTGGGGTTAATCTCTAGCTAGAAACAGGATTCCAAAGTATGGAGATTCCTTTCAGCTTTATTTCCTATTAAAATACCTTGTCTGTTCAGATGATAAATCTTTTTTAAACATTTTACTTGAATATGGCTTATGTCAAATGGGCAAAAAGATAAAAAAATAAAAGCTACTGTCATAAAAAATAGATTCTCACATATGTGAAACTAAGTAAGATCATTCAAAAATGTCCAACTGTGCTGTATATATTATTTATATGTTTTTATATAAAACAAGAGGCTATTTACAAGGATATGGAAAAACTGTACAAATGATAACCTATGATGGACAATGTAGACAAGGACATAGCGGTCCCAAGTGGTAGCAACTAGAAGAAGGAGGAACAGGAGAGGCTCTAGAAATACCAAGACTTTGATGTTTTTGCAAAAGGTTATGAAAAGACAAGATAGAAACTGATCAAGAGGCCTAGAGCAGCAATGAAAAAGCTGCCAGCAAGTAACCACATGGTTCTACTAGTGACAATCTTCTGCATGAGAGCTGGAAGCTAGAAGTATTTTCTCCTAAAGAAAACACCTGAAACTATTTTTTTTAAATTTTGTCATTTTTCTTAACACTGCAAGGTTATCATTTTAGAGGTGAATGTGTCACAAAGTCCACATCTTAAAGGATTAGAAATTATTCTCAAATGTTTTTCAGTTGTGAAAGATCTGCTTCTCTGCAAAATGATAGATTGAAATGGTTTGTAGATGGCAAAATTGCTTCTCTAAGCTTGCTTGTGTTGCTTCTGGCTTTCCATCTTGATTTTGTGTTGAAATACACCTGTATGCTCTAAATCAGCTAACTGCAAAAAATGTCTGTTTGGAGGTGGTTAAACTTGATGATAATGAATTATTCAAGAGGTTGTGCTTACTTTTCACTGAGTTGCAGAGCCTCCGCATGAGCTGGTGTGAAAATAGTTGAGAGTTTCAGAAGTAGTCTCACCTAATTGCAAACATTTATGACTTCTTTTGAGAAATTAGATGTCTTTTCAGCTCCACTATGCTCACTGGGTAATATTAAAATAACAAGACAAGAACTGTGAAAAGAAAATCATGTTTTCAAAGCAATCACATTGCATGCATTGAGAATTTTTAATTAAGCTGCAGAAAGAACACATTTGAATTTCAGTCTGTCTCAGGGTCGCTGAGGTAGTTGACTGAAATCTCTCATTTCTGGAGGATTAGGTGTACATGCTCCATGGCTCGCTCCTGAACCAGATGAAGTCACAACTGGTTGTTGACAAGTGAAAACATCTGAGTTCATCATCTCTGTTTGCTCAAGCAGAAGCAGCAGAGGACCATTACCTGCCACCTCACATCCATCACCAAGTGACCTGGTCCAACGGTAAGCACCAAATAATAACTTCCATTGATCCGTTCAATGACTCCTGTCCCTTCACTGCACACACACACCTCTCCTCCATTTTGCTCTCCATTGCCTCCATTAATTCTTCTTCTTTTCTTTCTTCTGAGGAAGCCATCACAAAGGCTGATCTTCCACTAGCTGGGCCAGCTGCCGTGTCACAGCCCTAATCTAATTGTGGACATTTAAAGATCCACATTAAGAAGCTCAATGAGGCTTGGCGTAACAATTCTCTTCACAAGCTTCCTGAATCATAACTTACAGGAAAAGCCTGCTTCTCTGATTAAAGCAATTCATCATGTGGACCATTATTAAACGGCATCCTGTGACACGGCGAGTTATCTTGCATCGCTGCACCGACACACGAAGCTCAGAAGCTGCTGGGAGCTCTGAGATGTTTTGCTTTGGCTGTGTCCTTTACTTGGACTGTTTCTGGAAGAAATCACATTTATTCTGAAAAGGATTTATTTAGATAAATGTATATGGGTGTTGTATCAACATCTACTTACGACAAAAAAAAAAAGCCCCCATTTTAATTCTTGTTTTTAATATACAGAGGATAAGAGAAACATTTTGATCTTTATCAGAACCTAATATAAATGATTTTATCTCTACGAGTTATTAAACTTATTCAAATTCAATCTCAAGTAAACAAAAGTGTACCGATTCTACACAACAGGAACGGCAGCGTATTCAAAACTAATTGCATCCTTGCTGCTTCCTTAGGACTCCAGAGAGAAAGCTACAACCAGCTGCTGCTAAGCAAATGAATTGTTTGACTGATCACCTTTAGTGTTTTCACCTCTATAAAATCGGGAGTTTTGCAAGTTCACTTTAATACACCATAAAGGTCTGTAGTATCACACTGCAAACACAGAACATCTGCAATAAATTTCACACCTTCATTATGACAATGTGCAAAACAGCTTTTTAGGAAAAATATTAACTTAATATCATTTTACCAAATTTCCAATTTGGAAATTTGGGTTGTAATAAAATGCAGCCCTCAATAAACTGAGGGCTGCATTAAAGCAGCTAAAAAACAACTGGAAAATGAACTAGCTAAACTTTTTATAGTAGAAAAACTCAATTGGTTTTAAACATATTTCCTGACACTGAAAGAGTTAATTGAAAGAGAATGGTTCCCAGAGTTTCAGAAGCTACTCTGAGTAAAGTATGTGCACCCAGTAAACATTTAGTTCTGAACGCAGTTTTTTTTTTTTTAAGCTGTTGTTGAAGGAGCCGTTGAGGCCAGAGCCAACAGTTGGCGTGACTTTGAAAGGTTTCATCATATTTGTCAGATGAGGAAGAGGCAGCGGACTTGCAGCTTGTTTACCAAGCTGCTCAAAATATTTTCACATAAATCAACACATTACTGTTCTGCAAACAGCTCGGCTGGGTCGGGGAGAAATCTATGACCCGCCTGTTAACTCCGGCTGAAATCAACACTTGAATCTTACATCAGTGTTGCATTCACTCCAATGTGAAATGCTCAATTTCATCCGCTGTCATCTTCACTGTGTGTCTCTACAAATAAGAGCAATTACTGTGAACTGCACATACTGAGATATGGAGAGAAGCACAAGTGGCGTCAGCATTAAGTCGCTTTCTTGGCACATCCAAACTCAACATGCGGGCGGTTTGCAATCCAAGACCGAATTGGAGATTGGACGATGAACGAGAAGTCGTTTGCCAGTCGACAGACAGACGGACACAGTTGGGATCTGGACAAGCTGTCAAGTCGTTGGGGCTTCTTCATACAAGGAGACAGTTAATTTGACCCAGGAGAGAGAAAAGAAATTGATTTTAACTCTGTTAAATTAAGTCTACAGAGGGACTCGGGGGCACTGGTCTCATGGGTTCATTTTATCCCGATGTGAAGATGATGAGCAGCTGCGCTGCCAAAGGCAACTTTGTCAGGAGGCTACTGACAAGCTTTCCTTTCTCACTTTTTCGCTCTCTAATTGCACACATAACATACACACACTCAAGAAGTCAAACATTCACTCAATAAACTGAGGGCTCAGACTTAAGGTAGAAACAATCCACCTTAAAAAGAAACCACCACCCCATCTGACAGCGGGAATAAATAATAAATCAGTAATCTTAGCATGTTTACAGGAGGAAATTCAACAGAAACCAGATAAAAATATTTAAAAAGTCTAGACATACAAAACGTGCTGCATTTAGATTAAGTAGCAACAAAGAGACTTGGCAAGAAAAGCTGAAATAGGGACGTATAGCTAGTTTGAAAGAGAATAGAGAAGCAAAAACTGAAATCTGTGTTTTTTATTGATTTTTTAGACAAAGAAAATTTTTAAAACAGTGGGAGAATTATTAAAGAAAAAACAAGAAGAATGGATCGGAGAGAAATGTAAAAACTGTGGGGGCAAATAAACAGAAAATTAAATCCATCCATTCTTTATGTCCTGCATATCCAGAGTCGGGTCACAGGGGCAACACTCTAAGCAGAGAGGCACAAATTTCTGTCTCCGCACACACTTGGGCCAACTCCTCCAGGGGAATCCCAAGGCATTCCCAGGCCAGCTGAGAAACATAATCCCTCCAACGTCTCCCATTCAGATGCCCAAGCCACCTCAGCCAGATTCTCTTGAAGTGTTGGAGCAGTGGCTCTAGTCTGAATCCCTCCCATCCCATCGATATCCCTCGAGCTTCTCACGATATCACTAAGGGAGAGCCCAGACACCCTGTGGAGAAAATTCATTTCTGCTGCTTGTAGCCATAATCTCGTTCTTTCAGTAACTCTTCAGAGCTCATGATTAGTGTAGGAACATAGAACAGCCAAAAAAAATTAAGAACTGAGCCTTTTTTATTATGACAGACCAATACAGTACCTGTAGCACCGTAGACAGAGTCTGGAGTCTGCAGTGAAACAAGACCTTGACGTAGTTAACGTCCCCCTCTTCAGGGAGAACCTCTTCCCTGACCAGGAGAACGCATTCTACCCTTTTCTGACTCAAGACGATGATCTAGAGTCATCTCGGCTGCTTCACGCTACCAGAGGAAGTTAAAGTATAAGAACAATCCCTACTATAATCGGCATTTCACAAAGCTATACATTTTGTTCTACTTTTTTGACTTTTCGGTGTTTATGCTTTATTTATGAACTGGATACATAAAATAGCTTAATGGATTTTCCATTTTAATTTTTACAGAAATATTCAATCCAGTCGTGTTTGGGACCAACTAATGACCTGTATGTTGTGTTCCTTGGTCTTCATGATGCTGTTTGTTCACTAATTGTCTCCATCAAATCTCTGAGTCCCTCACAGAACAGCAGGATTTATACTAAATTACCAGTGACTTCTCAAGGTATCTGGTTACACTGGGTTGTATTTAGGGGTATCAAACTCTGAATATTAATGGAAAACACACCATTCAGGTATAAATCACGTATACCTAATGTTCCACTTCTAAATTATGCACTACTTAATGCTGATCTATCACATAAAATCCAACTATAATACCTTGAAATTTGGGATTGTAACCTAACAAAAAGGGAAAAGATTTAAAAGATAGGAATACTTTAGCAAGGGACAGTAGAGACATAGTTAAATAACAATGTGGAAAATAACGAACATGAAATAAGGAAATAAAAGGAAAAAAAATCTTACCTAGACATTAGACTGAAGTACTAAATAGTGTAAAATGTACATAGTGACTTTATTACTGTTTTTGAGACAAAGAAGAGGAGGACAATGAGGAGGAGAAGTGGCCCGGCTCCAAATCAACTGATTGGGATCGACAGCACAATCCGCACATATGCTCGACTAATGGGGCCAATCAGTGCTGAGCGGGGAGGCAAAAACAACCACATGTGACGGACAGACTGCAGGCCTTGATCACCAGGGTGAGATGAAAACAATGTCCAAAAAGGAGTCGGCTCGCTGCCGTCACTTAACTTTATGCTCATCTGTGTTTTTAAACGCCCAGATTAAGAGAAACAGCCTTCCTTCCTTTATATGTGTTGAATTTTCTGTGTGGCGACCTCTAGCTTGTATAACTGGCCTGAGTCAGGGGTTGTTTGTCTCTCAGAGGAACAGAGGCCGGGTCAAAACTAGACTTTTCACATGTTAAACATGGATAGGATACAACAGCATCAACACCTGTCTGTTATCATTTATTTTCACTTTAATTTGGCCTTTTACAATGTCAGGACGGTCTCTTGAGATTAGAGTCTTGTTTGAGAAATTCTGCCTCAGATCAAACACTGGATGATAATATGAACACAGAAGAGACAAATAATTTAAATGCCTGGCTCCATATGAGATGATTGGTATACAAACATGCTTAAAAGACTGAACCTTGATACTTTTTTTTCTGTTTCTTTCAAACATAACTATTCAGGTTTTTGTCTCTTATTTAAGTCTACTTCAAAGCCTTGGATTTTGCATATTCTCTGTTATTATTCAGTGGGTTTAAAGCAGAAGCAGCAATAAAAGATTTGATTGAGAACCGTGGAAATTCTGAACATCCTTTGTGTTGCAGCTGCAGCTTTCAAAACAAGAGGAATACATATTGCATAGTCAGAAATTTCAGAGAAAAACAGAACATCCTTTAGTTCGTTGTTTTCTTTTTTGCAACACAATTCTATAGAATGCTAGCTATCATCATGCAACCATATATCAATCAGAAATAACTTAGTTTGAAATATTTTGAAGAAAGTCTGACCAGAAAGTCAAACTAATGACTACTCACAGCAAGATCAAATCAAAGGAGAATGTGTGACTTTTAAAACCACTCAGCATTTTCATAGCTGCTGTGCTGACATGCTCAATGTGTCTAACTTTAGATCAGCTAAGCCCATCAGACCCAAGTATGTTTCTGGAATGCAATAACAACTTCATATATTTGTGTCATCATAACACAAGCAGATTGTGTTGTGGTTTGTCTCTGGTTCAAGCAGGCAGGTTCCCAAACCCTCTTGTGTTTGTGCCAAGAACTAATAGTTTTTATGCACCACAATACAAACAACCACACATCTCAGGATTTCTTCTTTTTTTTTGTCGACCTATAAGCTTAATTTTCTCGATGAGTTAGCAAATGACAAATCAGAGAATTACAAATGAAGTTGTTGAACACCAACATGAGACACAGCTTGCCCACATTGTTGAAGCTGCAGAACTGCATTGTTTCTAGAAGATGTTTCACAAATGGCTATAACAATAATTTACTCACCAAAATTGGTATAGTGAAAAAGCAAAATGCTAAATTTATAGCTGGAAAACTGGGTCCAAGTGTTCATTTCTGCCAGATGTTTCCCCTGGCTGAATCTCTCTCCAAGCTGCTTGTCAACAGTGTGAACAATCAACTAGAATTGAGATTGGTCATAGGAATGTTTTCCCCAATGCATGTCAAAACATGATAGGTTGTGGTAGATGCCAAATCCTTTGTAACAGGGTTGTGGTTACGGAGAATTGAACCACAATCCTGATTCAACAAGGGTTGTGGTTAGGAGTGTTGATGAGGTCTTGGGTGGAGTAAAGTTACAGCATATTCATAGCAGGCTTTTCAGAGTCTTCAACAATTGTAAAGAGGAAATAGATCTTCCTCATAGATATGACTACCTCTAAATGCACAAAGTTTTGAACCTCATAGTAAATGGGCTACAATAGCATAAGGTAACATTGGTTGTGACTCATTTTGGCTGAGAACTCAAAACTGAGGCTACAGTTTGTACAGTCTCAAAAATCAACAAAATTGGACAAAAACCGATTTGGAAAAACATTGCTTGGTCTAATGAGTCTCGTTGAAAGTAAGAATCTATCAAAGCAATTTGTCATCAGCTGTTAAGAGACCAAAGTAGTGTGAGCATATGGTCCACCAGGTGCTTCAATAAACCCCACAAGGAAGCGCTGATTGAGAAGAACAAACAATGTGCACCCAAATAAGCTGCCCGCTGACCCTTAAATGAATCGTTAAATAATCCCAATCAGCTGTAAAATGCAAACAAAAAATGTTGAAGACAATGAATAAATGAAGTGACTGATGCGTTTCTTTGAAAATAAAACTGTTGCCTATTTCAGAATGCAATATCAGTGGTCAGAGCAACATAAAAAGGGAAAATGTACCACCCTTCCTACTGAGGTGCATTTAGAGTGCACAATGTTATCTTCTCAAAAGAAAGAAGATGATGCCGTTTATGTTTACCACAGTGAGGAAAGGGCACAACACTCTGCAGAGGCTACAGATGATTTTAAAATGTCATTTTCTAGTTCACCGCCCTAAGACTTTGCTGTGGCTGTTTTAAAGAAAAACAAACGGCAGCATTTAAATCACAGCCGCCCGCCTCAACCAATCAGAAATGCTCACAACTGCAAAATGTCACTGAAACACAGAGGACGCTTCAGATATTTACAGGATAATCTACATGCAGATGAGAAGGCATATATATATATATATGTATATATATATGTGATGACTGCATTTACAGCCACACAAATGTGGTAACATTCAATCACACTACACACAACAGTTTAGTCAATCTCACCACTTTTGTTTCTTTAAATCTAGGATTCCATTTGCAGAATAACTGGTTTTTGTTTAGAATCCCACACATCACACTGTATTCTACAATATTGCGCACATTTTAGTTTACACTGTTATGTTTTGCTTGATTTAACCTTTGTTTGTTTTGAGTTACCTCTGTGCCGTCTGCTCCAGTCCTTCAGGGGAACAAAGAGGTGGAGAAGGGCTGGAGCAAGCCTACTGCAAATTGGTTCATACCACTGCTCATCGTGAAGAGGGGGGGAAATGGGATTTTCCTATGTTAGCTTCAGTTAGGTTTTCATGTGTTCTCCCTTTTGTGTCTTCTGTGTGGCCTGATCAGCAAGTATTTAAGTTTCCCCTTTGTCTCATTTAGGTAGGTCTGTTTGTTTGAGTCAGTCTGAGTTGAATTCTGTTTCTTTGGCCTCTTTTATGGGCCCAACTTTGTCATTGTTCATTATTTACCCAAGTTTTTGTTTTGGGTTAAATAAAAAACAATTATTTTTTTATTTAAACCTGTGCCTGTCTCTACTTTGACTGCTTGGTCCATCAAAATACATAAGGAAAATCCATGTGTACTGAATCCATTAGTCATGTATTGCTCATATCCAAGGGAAATTGAGGACATGTTTTGGAGGAGGCTGCTGCTTTTTATTTGGATCTTTTTTCTGCTCTCTGCCAAAAAAACACCTGAGTGTCTGAAACAAACCTCCACAGGAAGAATAAGAAATGCATTACATTACATTTCCATTTCATAGCAGAGCATGCAGCACACTATTGTTTGTGCCTTCCACACCTATGTCTAAAATACCTGAGCTTTTCTTTCACACGGCAATAGCAGTGAGGCTTTTGCATTCAAGACCATTTTATAGCCTCACAGAAGATGTGCACCCTGGTGGGTAGGGGCTGCAGGGCTTCAGTGCTCCCAGGACTTCAGGTCTGCAGTCCGTGACGACCGAGCGCGACCTATTACTAACTTTCAAACGTCGCCTGTGAGGCTGAAAACTTCATCCTGCTGTGACTGATGGAAAGTTCACAGGGCTGTTAATATCCTGCGGAAAATGTCTCACTGGTCAAGCAGAACATGTTGAACTGAAGCGTGGAACAGGTATTTCTGTTTGCCTGGACATCCTCCCTCTCTTTTTAAGTAAATTCATCTTAACTTGCTTCATGTGTCAGAGTGAAACCAACCAGAGACATGGACAAATAGGGATGTGTGAAAATATGTGTACCATGATTGTTGTGTTCCAACTGATCCAGTTATAGTTTTGTTTAAAAGCATTAATATGCCCAAAGTTACTTATAATCCTGGAAGATTCAGGTTTAAAGAAATAATAACTATGAGAATAATAATAAAAATAACAACTTTAGGCAAAGTATGCTGCACGTATTTATAAAGAAAGCAGCAAGTAATTTGTTTCTGCTGAGAAGCAACCATAGTGCATCCATCATTATGATCAGGTCTAGTGTTTTAACAAGCAGCAAGCGGGAAAATATTTGAACCAAAATCCACTCAGCAATCAATCAGTGATGGTGTGACTCTTCTTTTTGTTTTCTCTGCCACCTAAAAAGTGCCATCTCCGACAGCTCCTAAACTGTTTTCATCCAGTATTTCTCTATTTTCGCATAAATTGCCAATTATGAATGGTTTGTAGTTCCATAGAAAGACTTGTTGACTGGCAAACAGAAAGTTTGGTGTTTGATGTTATCCTTTCATGTTTGTATGCCTTAAACATAAAATACCCTCAAACAACATTTCTGCCTTTCCTTTTCAATAACAGAGTTGCGATAGCTGTTCATGTGAGCTGCACAGGAGAGGGGAGGAGCTTTCTGCGTGTCTGGAGCTTAGCTGTACGAAGGTTTGTGCCAACTGGCCAGTTTTGTATTTATTTTGACAAAAAAAAAAAAACACAGTATCTTTACAAACATATTTTTTGTACTGTATATATTGAAATAGTTTTCATATTAAACCACATCGGAGTTGAAAATGTCATGATGTGCAATAAAAGCTGCAATTGTTTAATCCATAATAGCAGAAACATTTTCTGTCTCGATTCGCTCCGACATCACAGCACAAAAACGTTAACGCTTCTTTACTGAACCTTTGCAGGAGATGTACAGTCCACACCAATGCCAAACCCTTTTAATGCTCTTGTACGTTGATGAATTGAAAGCAGCTGTGTTACTGTCTGCTGTTTGTTGTATGACTATAAGAAGTGTACAGAAAGATGTTTGGCCTCGATGAATTCAATCACACACACTTTATTTTAGTGCTGTTGTTCTAGTTTGATGCATTGCACATTAGATAAAAATGGCAAAAGAAAAAAATAAATGTCATTCCTCCCTGTCTTTTAACTCAAAGGAAAAATCTAGAGACTTTTTTGAAGTGGGGCTTTTTGAAGTTCTTATCAGTAGTCTGTATCATACCTCCAGTAGACAGAGGTCAAAAAAAGTGTTTGGCAGGAAAAAAATCTGTAAATTCTCAGGCTAGAGGCCCTTATAAAGAGAATATCAGCCATAAAGTCTGTGTTAGGCTGCCAATTGTATCAATCTGCCTCCTCAGCTGGGATTTATCATTTAACTGGGACAAAAACAACAACAAATGACAATAAATGGAATGACAATAGTGAAGATAAGTTTGTTTTTTGTACCTGCATTAGCAGGTACAAAAAACAGAGGAATAACTAGTGGCTAGGTAGAAAGACCAGGGAGAGAAAACCCCTGACAGAACACAATCTGGAGGCGTATACTAAATAATTGTTTACTGTTTCCATCACTCCCATCCAGCTTTTACTGCTGATGTAACTGGAACATGACAAGGGCAGAACTTCTTGGTCTAACCAACAGGGATGCCAGTATTTCAGTCAGTGTCTATCACTCAACATGCTATGTTTCCTGCAGTGTGAATGTTTTTCAGACATGGACTTAAAGAGGATCAGCTAAAGCAAATGAGGTGGATTAGCAGTGCTTGCCAACAGCTACTGTGAAATGTCGTCCCTGCTGCCCAAATATGGAGCTGTCAGCATATTATGATGATCATGCATGACAGCTCTGAGTCATACAGCAACAGTGTCTTTAGTCAGAGGCTTCTTTAGGTTCCTAGCAAGGCTGACTGCTAGCGGAGATTGTTCCTGCTCACAGCATCAACATCTGCAACAACTAAAGATTCCTAGATAGTATAAGTAACAATAAACTTTATTTTCATTTTTGGACAAAGAAAGTTGAATTGAACAGAATTTAATCAGTAGTCATTAGCAAAGCTTTATGTTTATTTCAGCAGCAGCTGGTGCCACGCTGACATCTGACCCCACACAACGAGCCACAACACTGGCTAAAAGTAAATCAAACAAATACTGAGGAATCTACCGTATTTTCCGGACTATAAGTTGCTCCAGAGTGCAAGTCGCACCAGCCATAAAATGCATAATAAAGAAGGAAAATACATATAGAAGTCGCACTTATATATGTAAAAATAAGTTACATTTTTGGGGGAAATTTATTTGATAAAATTCAACACCAAGAACAGACATGTCATCTTGAAAGGCAATTTAAAATAAAAATAGAATAGAGGCAACAACAGGCTGAATAATTGCACGGTATGCTAACGTTACATGACACATGAACAACAAACTGAGAACATGCCTGGTATGTTAACATAACATATTAAAAGTTATTCAGATACCTATAGCATAAATAACATGCTAACAAGTTTACCAAACCATCCGGGTCACTCCAAATCACTAAACGCAATGAAATCTTTATCCTCTGTGTCGCTTTTAAACAACTCTGCTAACTCCAGAGGTAGAAGATGCGGCGCTTCCTCTTCTACGTCGCTTAGACTCATCGTCCAATTATTCCAACCTTTCTGAATCCTGACAGAATGGTTTCGGTTGTCACTGGAGCCCATTCGGTTTAGTGTGAAAATAACATGTGATATGATACAATAATGTGTTAATAATTTCACACATAACTCGCTCCAGAGTATAAGTCGCACCCCCGGCCAAACTGTGGAAAAACTGTGACTTATAGTCCAGAAAATACGATATACAATATCCAGAACTTCACTTTATTTGAGCTGCATCACAACGTGTAATGTTTCTGTTTATTTTTTCCAACAGGTTGTAGCTATAAGACTTAAAAGGTTTTAATTTGAATTCACTTTAAAATTTGTACTAACATAAAATAATCTCAAATCAGATTCTTCCTGTCCCCAACTCCTACTAACTTTAAACCAGATCACGAGCAAGCTAACCAAGAAGCGTCACTAGATTAGAGAACTGTTGGGTATTTATGAGCATCATAATCATATTTAAATTGCTTACACTTTCTATTGTTGATGTGCTACTCCTGCTTCACTCTTTTTAGCTTTGCTCTCATAATTAGTCATTACTGTGAATTGTACGTCATTATCTTTGTAGTTGATTACTTTAACAAATCAGAGCTGCACAAATCAGAGCTGCACAGTTTTTCTTGTTTGATGAAATTGCAATAATCCTAATCTGAAAACAGGTTCAACAAGTCTGAACTGTAAATGTATAAATCGCTGTTATTTAGGAACATTTTGTAAACACTGCTGAAGTTGCATTGCAAAATATAGTAACTTTTTTTTAATTCATTCAGATTACAACCATGAACTACATGGCATTGTATTTAAGATTTATATTGTTGTAAAAAAAAAAGCACTGATTCATTTTGTTTTTCAATTTTTTGTGAAATTTATATGATTAGGATAATCTTACAAATTTCAATGAAACACTAACTGAGTAAACAGCAATTTTCAAATGATAATTAAGTTTATTAATTAAATAGTTTCCAAATGCTTTTCACTTTTTTTCAGGCCTTGGATTTGAGGAAGTAAGACCTAGTTTTGATGTGCAAATCTCACTGGCTATAAATGCCTTCAAGTGTTTGCTTTAATAATGACAAGAAATCATTTATAGCAAACAAAAAGTAATAATTTGAAAACTGAGTTTTTAATTCACTCTGGTGATCTTTTCCTATACAACCTGAAAAACTAAACAAAAGCGTTACAAACCCTGACAAAATAATAACTGTGAGATAGAGGAAAAATTAGACATTGTTTTCTACATTCTTGACAAATAAAATGGACAACCAAAAATCCCATCAACATTTTTGTTCATGTTTGGGGAAGTAGAGGTAAAATTCTACTTAGCTGTATTTCATTGTATTCTGTTATAGAAACATTCCTGAGATAAATGACTCATGTTCCTTGGTAGTTTTGTTCACCTGTGAGAAGGAGAAATACTTTTTAAAGTGCTGAGAGGAAGCAGATGTGGCTCAGTGAAAACACAGTCTGTAAGGAGTCAGGAGGTGTGATTCCAGGTCACATCCCAGAGTTCTCCCTCTTACTCAATTTACTTTAAAGAGTCTGCAGTGCTTACAGGCAGGAGACTCTTGTTTTGTTCCTTTCTTTTCCACAAAGAGTACGGATAGGTGGAACTGAGCGAAGGTGAATTCATGACCTTTGTCGGTCTGAATCTGATCGATGAAAAGCTGCACAGTGAGTCAACAGTCACTGAAGCTGAGCCGCCTGCAGGGCCAGCTGATGGTTTATGGGATCTGAGAAAACATGCATCACACGTGCCTGGCTTGTTTTTATCTTTGCCTTTTGGATGAGAGCACACAGGAAAACAAAAGGATAATGAGCAACACATTAAAAATTAAAGATGGATGGAGGATGTGTTCTAAAATTTCTCAGCTCTGCTGTGCAAAACCACTTTAGAGGTTCTTCAAAACGAAAGTCATGTTGCAGATTTTGTGTGTTGCAATGATGCAAATGTTTTTGAATGTTATTTTTCTGGAAAACTTGGACTATTTCAGTGGGGTCCCAATTCTACTTCGACTTTCCACATAACTCAGTAGATCTTCAGGCCATTTTCTGTATCTTGGTAGAAGCATTTAGGGGGGAAGTTTTTAGAATTTCTTTACGGTTCCACAATAGCCTAGTCAAAACCTGCCCCTTGTTCTATGCTATTGAGGAACAATCACTTTCTGGAAGAGTGAACTCTTGTTGAAGTTTTAAATTTTCCCCAATTAAATGATGGACTCTGTCTTCTTCAAAGGGACTTCATGTTCTCGATGTTCCAGAAAACTTCTTTCAGCTGCGATATTCCTAGCAGGCAGCATCTTTGGAGCACAAGAAGACATGGATTTCAAGCACATCTATCCCTTTTTTACAGTAATCTCTTTTGATCTGATGATTGATTGGCAGGTCAAATATTGCAACCACAAAGTGTTTGTATTTACTATATATGCATGTTTCATAGCAGAAAACAACTTTTTTAAACATGTTTGTTTTGTAGGACTGAATTAAAATTTTGTGTAAAATAGAATGTGTGCTTTATAGCTGAATTAAATTAAGAAAGATATCCCACTGGTATGCTACATGTGGGAAATGGTCTGCATTTTCAAAGCACTTAACTTACAATGATCACTGTCTGATACATGACAAAATTATGGAAACACAAAGTGCGTCAGAACCTCTCAGACTGGTTCATCTTTGATAAACTATCGGCTCTTAAAATGAACAGAGATGTTCCTTAATGATCCCACAGGAATCTCCGGGAATATTTCTGCTACTATAACGGTGGTTTTACTCTTTAGTTTAACCTTTGCGTTGGAACTCCACTTTTCAGCCTCCTCAGCCGTCTGGTCGCGCTCATTTCTGAGAGTTGACCCAACTTGTCGTTTCATTTCCCGAGGACACGCAGCATATTAATATCCCCACTCTACATTTGCCTGAGGATGATTACAAAGCTTGCCTCTCAATCACAACACACTAATGATGGCAGCCAGGAGTGATCAGGTGATTGATAGGTGGCATTTATCTGTGATGGAGCCCAATACACCCATTCCTCTCACTGGAGGCCTGCAGGGACGAGAGTGAGCCACAACCTTTCAATAATCGAAAGCCTCTCGCCCGCTGAAAGGCTGATCTTTTTGTTCTAATTAACCTGTGAAATGAGTTCATTGGCTCCTTCTCTGCCAGCAGCATAAACGCTCTAATAGTCTTTGAACAGTGGAGCGAAGAGAAGAATGCCAAAAGGTGGAAGGTCTGCTGGGCGATTTTCTTTTTCCAACATATGGCTGGTGGATAAGTATCAGAAGCAGGGACGATCAGCCATAGCTTGATCTGAGCGAATTAACTCTACAACAAGAAGAAAAACATGACTGGCAGAACAAAACCTGCACCCTGCACCCAAAAGTAAGAGATGATTGAAAAGTGACAGTCTAACTCTTTATTTAGGCTTCTCCCATAGTGTAATAGAACCCTGTCCATTGCCTCTAAAGCTAGTTGACAGAATTACGAAGAGTGTTATGAGATTTCTCAGGAATGTGTCTGAACAGCAAAGCTATGGGACAGTCAAGGAGTAACTGCATGTTTACAGGTAGAGGTAACATAAGATAGTGAAATGTGACCTTAATTATTTTTGAGGTAAAAGAGAGGTTTTGTGGCTTAACTGAGTCCTGTTTACACCAACATCCTGGTGCCTTTACCCCTGAAGTTGTCCTGCAAACTCCATTGACTCCACTCGGACCTTTACCAGTCATCTCCATGAATATCATCAAGATTGCATCCATTCATCAATAAGAACTGCTCTCTGCCACTTCTGCTGCTCATGTCAGCCATCTAAAAACATAATGTGTGGGAAAAATGTACCTCTGTGATGATTTGAGAGAAAAGTTACAAGTCACAATGTACACTAAGCAATGTATTTATTTTCTCTGCTCAGCTCTACTCTAAACTCTAAACTCACCTGAACTTAAAGCAGAGCAACAGCTCTGGGGAGCAAAAACAATCCAGCCTAATAACTCAGTTTTAATGCTTGGTCGTCAGCACTTTGAGTCTAAAATTAGGACAAATGTGTTTTAGTCACATTTAAAAGGAGGAGAGAAGGCTGAATTGTCAGTAAAGGGTCCCCACAAAGACAGAAGTGTGTGTGAGTAACAGCTTGGACTAAACTCACACAGCAGCTTTTGCCTTCAAGGTGAAATTAAACTCTTTTTTTAGACAATATTGTCAAATTTTGGCAAAGGAAACAAATGGATGACCCTATAATAATAATGGCAGGGAGAGATGCAATGAGTTCAGGTTTGTCATGTGTCCAGGGCATCTTTAGGGTAGAAGAGAGATATAGTTCCTGAAACAAGTTCTAGAGATGATCATTTTAGTCTACTCCCACTGCTCTCTGAATCTTTAAAGCTAGGGATTATGGAGGCATGCTGATCAAATATCCAAACTACCCCTCCTGACAACCTCAATTTAAGCTTCTGCAGGATGATTGAGCTCCTCAATTTATCTCCAAGGCAGAGTCCAACCACACTACAGAAGGAGCTAATTTCAGCTGATGGTATCAAGGATCTTGTTCTATAGGTCATCATTGATATCTGATTACCATTTGTGGGGTTTGGAATGTAGAGACGCAGTATAACCATGGCAAACTTGATTGAATCTTATTTTGAAAACTCCCTGAGTGCTGAATTTACTGGCTTAAGAATGCAAATAGAAAATTATCTGCAAAAAGCTTATTGTACAGAAGACACTGATGTTTCCAAACCACATGCCCTCGTTTCCAAGACTAAACTTTGAGATCCTGTCCAAAAATATCAAAAATTGTTGTTGTGGTAGACTCTGACCTGAGTTCAGTAGAGGGTCATTGCAGCAGTCGAATTTTCTTAAACCTTTTTTTTATTAACCTTGTATGAACGTGTCAAAAAAAGTTAAAGATGAAAAGTGCATTAAGTCATAACGTTTTCTTTCAAAAAGCATGGCCCTTGGATTTAATGCTGAAAGAGAAAAAGGTAGTTTGATGCTCTTTTAACCCAGTACTCTGTGACACCAGAATTTTACCTTTGTGGGACAATAAAGCCCATTTCTATTTTATTTACTGGCTATGGAACATTTTTAGATGAGTGAACGAAAGTGATTTCAAAAGTTTCACTTTGTTGTTTTCCATGATTTCTTGAATTAATTTTACACAGAGGCAAAATGCTGGCCTTGACAGAGAAATTTGTCTGCATCTCTGGTGGAAGCAAAAGCAGAAATCTGCATTAATAACAGCTCTCATAGGCTGATGATCAAGGGGCTGTCAGATGCTTTTGATAAATGTAGCTTTAATGGGGCACTAAAACTGTCTGACTCATTTGCACTGGTGAAATTATGAAGTCAGATGTTAATTGTGTGTTAATTAGCTTTATGCAGAGCCTTGTATCAGTTAAGACCTCTTTAGTTAATTTCTTTGATGTGTTGATTTTATCATCCCTTTATGCAGATAACTTTAGTCTGTCTGATTTGGAGGTTTACACCTTCTTATCAGAGCACACACATGCACATTTTGCATTTCATTAAGTAAAAAAAAAAAAACATTCAGTATGTTTTCCTACCATCACACAACATTGGTTGGAGGTTGGCTCTATTTCTGCAGATGGAAAAGCAGCAAAGGACTCTTAAACCTTTGCTAAAAAGTGGGGATGAGTTGCAACAAGGTTTAAAACAAAAAAAAAACAAAACTCTCCGACACGTTGCCTGAGGCAACTGGCTCTGCAGGAAGACAGGCTTGTCTTCATCTTCCTGCAGAGCTGAGAAACAGATTTTCAAATGGTGTCAGAAGCAGTGGACATTCCGGCTAATGTCCACGAGAAAAGATGGCACCACTGTCAGTCAACATGTTATGCGAAGAGGCTCATCAGTCTGAAAATACGGCTTTAGATTGATACCTTGTATCTGAAGAAAGGCCTGTGGAAGCACCATGATCCCTATGACTTACTCTGAGTGCTAAAACTACAAAAGTAGAAATTCTGTTGTATGTTTACAATTGTGAAAGTGGAAAGGTCCAGCTTAACCTCTTCATCTTACAGATTTATCAACATGATTGCAAAGAAAGAAAATCAATATATATATATATATATATATATATATATATAGTGAGAGAGAGAGAGAGAGAGAGAGAGAGAGAGAGAGAGATACTGAGCATAAAGCAATAAAATATCACATTCACAAAAGTAAGTCTTTTAAAGTGTTGTAAAAATGTGTGCTGACTGACCTGTGAAGATGTGCACCAGTAATTTAAACCATAAAACTGCAGCAGCACATGAAGAAGCATCGACAAGTGTGCCAGTCCTTATAAAACCTTGAAAGTGATCAAAAATGTTGAAATAAATCTGGAAAACAGGAATCCAGTGGAGAAATGATAGAGCAAGACATATATGATCAAGTTTTTTTTAAAACAAGTTAAAAGACGGGTTGAGGGCAATTTGGAGACTGAATGAGTTTAACTTGATATCATCAGAATAACAATCGAAAATATTTTGGATGTTTTTCTATAACTTTACCAAGTGGAAGCACATCCACTGTAATGTTCCATTAGTAAAAGCTTGGGAAAAAATCCTTTGAGGTAGCTCAGTTATCATTATGTCAACTGATGCTAAAGATTTACATGACCAAGTACAACTTCTATCCCATTTAAGTGGAATTAATATTAGTTGTTAGAGAAGCAGAAAGATAAACAGTGTTGAGAAAAGTCTGTCAAACCTGCAGACACACACACACATTCACACCTTGTGTTTACAGCAATACTTTTGAATCATTAACATTAATCATGTTTACATGTGAGACCTCCATTCTGAGTTTCTCGATCATTCCTGGCTTCACTGGGCTGCCGCCGCTCTGGCCAAACAGTCATATAGATTTTACTCCAGCCACAGAAAAATACACACTCTACATTAGCATTGCAATGCAGATTACCTTTTGGCTGTTGTCATCACGTTATTCGATGTATTTGCTGAGTAGCCAGGGGCATCAAGTATCGGGTCTTATTACTGCGGTCTGAGCCCACTGGAATAGCAATAGCATCAATGCATGTAAACTTGGGAAACAGCTGGGAGGATATACATACTTTAAAATGCCATCTGTGGTTGCTGGGCAGATTAAATGAACTTGTGTACATTTGGCTGAAACAGAATCGGTCTGATTGAAGAAGCAATTTGCTCCTGGCTGTTTGGCAGCAGTTAACAAAGAAGCCTCTGTCTGGGCTTCTCCCAATACTAAAAATAAGCAAACATGTTTTTTGAGTCTTTACTGGCACATAAACATTTATATGTGCAGTCATATAAAACACATATTTTATAATATTTTTGCACATGTAAGTTTTATCAGCCTTAAATCAATAGAGGCCTAGAACCACATAAATGTACTGTGATTACAGCCAAAGGTGCATTGAGTAAGTTGATGTACTTTGAAGGGTATTAATATCTATATATTCACTTGTTTTATGTTGCATAATTTTATTTGTCTTTATTTTGTAGAAATCAGTCTTCACTTTGACATTAGTTTTTCTTTTTAAATGTTTGTGTTGAAAAAGAATACATTTTCTAATCCTGACTGAACTGTAGAAACAATAAATAGTGTAAAACATCCAAGGGGAAGGTAAATGCTTTTTGTAGGCACTGAGCATTTATAAAAAGTGCTTCAAATGTCCTTCACTGACTGTTAAAGTCTGGTATCAATGAAGGATGGATGGTTATTGTTTTGCAGCATTGAGCAGGCAATGCCAATAGAAGTCTGGAAATAAAAAACATAAAAACAGGCAACTAAGTATGGAAAGATAGCAGCTATGGAAAGTGAGGAGGAATCACAAAATCATCTAACAGAAACAGCATCAATTAATGTCAGTAGAATATCCAGGTACAGTCAGAGCAGAGTGTAAAATAAGGGAGAAAGAAAAGAGGCATGGTGGAGGGTTAAGTGAACCAGTTAAGCTCCTAATGTTTGCATCAGCGAGCTGCAGGCCTGAAAGGCAAAGTCCCTATTAAACCAAGATGGAGTCTCCTGCCTGCGGCAAAAAGAAGCACCCAGCGCTAAACTCGCTCAGGTGGATCCATTACAAAGGCGTAATTAGAAACAGAACACAGTGATCTGCAGAGCCACTGCTGCAGTTTACCAGAGAACTGCTGGAAACCTTCAAAGGAAGTCCACTAATGTATCCACAGAACCAGAAAGGCGCTTTGAATCACTAAAGCACACCTTTTAATCCAGGACTTAATCATCAAAAGTGTTCAAATTTATACATATCATTCAAATGGTAGTCGTTTAATTCGGCATCTTCAAGAAACTATTGTCTTGGGTCAACTAAATCTGACTGTTTCTGGGAAAAGTTTGAGAGAAAATGAGCGATTGGGTCTTTGAACTCTCACTGAGTGTTTCTTAACTGTTTTTTGAGGCATCTTTCAAATCCTCATCTTTCTTTCTGTTAAAAACTAAAAAATAATTGTTAAGTTCATGCTGTTTTATAATCCTGCAACAGCAATATTCCCTTGGAACTTCAGTCTTTAGGTCTGCAAGATGGGACTAATTTAGATGATGAAATGCTACACAACTAGGCGGTATAGACAAGCTCATTTCTGATTCATAACAGTGTCCATTAATGTGCAACCCGTACAGCTACATACAGCTTTTTGCTGGCTTTCAGGAAGCCAGAACTTCCTGTGACTCTTTCACTGATTAATTGCTCTACAGGTTTTCTTTCAGTTAAAGAACTTCTTTGAAATCCGACTGTTTTTTTTGCAACTTTTTAGTCCAGGTGAATCAACTGAAGAACTATGAACAAATTATCTCTCTGTGACAGACTAAAAAAGATCTAAAAGATCTAATTTGAAATCGGCCCTTTTCTAAATTATCTGTCATGTGTTGGCACAACATTGGCTGAGCCCTTCAGTTTAGGATCTATTTTTATGTCTGTATGGTTAATAGTTCGCAGTTAGTAGCTTAAGAAAGAAAACAAAATGAATCTTATGAAGATGGTCAGGAACTGGACTTAAAATAAGTGGAAAAACCTCCCAGAAAAGCAGGAACAATTATCAAGACCACTTTTTAAGATGGACTGCAGAAAGCAACCAATAAGGTAGCCTAAAACTATATTAGAGGGATTTGTTGTCTACAGCCTGGATTTGCAACCTGAACTTTCCACAAAATTTCTTAGTAACTTTAGCTAAAACCAACCTCTGCCAATTCAGTAAAGTATTCATGAATTTTCTGTGGATGTAGCTCCAAATTATCTGAGTAAGATTCAACTATCCATGGATTTTTTTTTTTTTTTTTTTTCATAGAGCATTTCTGAAATATTGGGAAGAAAATGCAGCTTGGAAAACTCATTGGTTTGAACAGGCTGCAGAGCCCTCGATGGGGAAAGTCATCCTTGCAACCATTAATCTGAGGTGGATGCTGCTCACTTACAGTGCCTGTAAAACCTACACACACCCTTTGATGTTTTACAAATCAATCATGATCGACAAAATTTGTTCTTCTTAACAATAAATGGTGCATCTACCAATTAGTTACTTGAGTGAAATGAATATTTATACAGTCATTTTATGTTAAACAGTTTTATTTAGTCATTCTTTTGTTGAAATCCCTTTTCATTTTTACATGACAGTTTTTGTAAATGTTTTTGTTGAAAAAGACAAATGTTGATCATGATTGATTTATAAAACCAAAAAAGCGTAAAGTATCCTAGATGGTGAGCAGTTTTTAATTTGAGTTGAGACACCAAGACAACAGATTTTCTTCTGTTTAATTTACCCATGTCTTCTTTGATGCATCATGTTGGAGGTCACTACTATCCCAAGAATTGATGAAACAGTCAATCAACTTTCATTCTGGAGATTTGGGCAAATCAATGCAACCGGAGTTGCTAGAAATCTGGTTGCTGCCGGCAGCATTCTCTGATGCAGTTTGAGGTAAACCAGACAAATATAGAGCCTCCACGAATCTGACAAAGGGTCATTTGAGTCCTTTTATACTGTAGACTTTAGGATACCATCCAAAAGAACTTTGATCAAATTGTCAAGAAAGCACTTGAATTAGTAAAAAATATATATTCTTCTGGTCTTGGTTATTTTAAGGTTGGTAATCTACGTGCATAATTAGCGGAATAAGTTGCACATGATGCAGAAATCCCTGCACTCAAAGCATAAATCAAACAAACAGTTATATATATGGAAATCAAGAAGTTAATCTGAATAGAAGGAGAAAAACAACCTAAAGCCAATGAATAATTGAAAAAATAAAGATCAATTACATTCCCAGGCCTCACTTTGCTACCTTTCATTCTGGTTTTAGATTATTGAGAATCTCTCCATCTATCTGTCTCTGTCAGACACTTTAATTTTCCCTCCATCTTTACCACCATCTTTCATTATTTCCTCCCTATCTTGCCCTCGGCTTTAACCGAAGAAAAAACAGCAGCGGAGTGAGTCAGCTGACACCTAATTAGAAGGTTAAAGTGATGGTGCAGCCTGATGACAAACCAAACTGTTAATAAAAGCAGGGAGGCGACCATATCAGCATCCTCCACTCATTTTTGATTATCAATACAAGGATAGAAAAACTCTAAAGTGGATCTTTAAATGCAGAAAAATCTTTCAGGTGTCTCGTCTCACGTAGTGAAGATTTTTCTTAACTGGTTGCCAAGCTTTTACATTGACCCATTTCAGACAAGCACCGGTCACAGAGTGAAAAAGATAGTTCCCTTTCAATGAAGTGCTTTCTTTATTTTTCTTGCTTTGTTGAATGAAACCATTTAAATTCAGAGGAGTTGAAGCTGCTGGACTAGATTCCTTGCTGGAAACATGTTTTTGGATATAAATGTCGCTTTATCGCATATGAGTGGGATGTTTGTGTGTTAACAGTCCTTTGGCTACGCATTTTGGACCAATTCAGACCGACTGTTCACTCCATCCAAATGACGAGTCGAATCCAAATATTTTTCCTAACGAAGCCTTTCAGGCTATTTCCTCCAAATGTTTCTTGCCTTGTGGGACCAACAAACAAGTTCCATTTCTCATCGTTGTCACTAATTCCTGATATCTTGATGAAGTGAAATGTGGTATGGTTAAAATCCCACAGAATTGCATTCCTGTGGTGGTAGTGGGTGGAGGAAGTGATGCCACTGCTCTCTATCTCTGTTTTCTTCTACTATAGTTGAAGGGACAGCTTTGAGCTGTTGTGAAAACTTTAAGTTACAGTAATACCAGTGAGTCTCAGAAGTGTACACAACAGTGAAACAACAGATTGTTACCTGCTACCTGGTGAATTTCAGAAATCTGTAAAAAATTGAGAGATGGAAATACCTGGACTCTAAATAAAGACTGCACTCCAGTCACTTTTGAGAGTAAAACCAAGTTTATCCACAAAATCAAATTCCACAGACAATCTTCCCCCCTTCAATTACTTTGCAAGGAATGGACAAACACTTTAATCCCTAGTTGTGCGAAGTTGATGGAGACAAATAACTTGTAGCCAATTACAGCAAATTTTGGCTCCACCTCCTGTGGGATAAGTCCAAATGGCACGACTTTTCTGATTTTCAATTGTGAGATTTGCTGAAAGTCATAATGTTTTTTCTTACTTCACAGTTATGCTCTACTTGGTGTCAGTCTATAAAATACCTGGGGGAGGTTGTAATGTGGCATAAATTGGGACTGGGATGGGAGTTTTGCTTTAGATGTGAATTATAACTTTTGTATATTTCATACATCACTCTGAGAATTTGCTAACTGGCATATTAATAAAATTTTAATTTAACTAAACATTATCTTTCATAATAACAGAAGGAAAGCATGAGAAGTGATGTAAGGGTATACCAGCAGTAACAGACTGATAAGTGATTAGTGAGGAGTAAGCTGGGTGCTGGTGTTTGACCACAATCTGCTCTGTCACTGAGCTTTACAGCCTTTGAACTCACATCTAAAAAAACAATCTGGACCTCTCATGCTCTCTTCACTACAGAGGCCTGGAGAACAAATAAACATTAATCTGCTCCATGGACATGGGAGTTTGGAGGCAGAAAAATGAAGCATATTAATTCAGCAACTGCGACATGCTTCTCCGGTCCTCGTTTTTTATTCTTTGAGAGTTTTTTTCTTATTATTTCTGTGCTTCCATCTGGGTTTTCTGTAGCTGTTCTATTTGCATCCCACCTCTAAAAGCAATGTCTCTTCTGGACCAAATGTGCCCATCAGAAATGTTCAGAATGCATCCTTCACAGAGAATGAGAATTTGCCCCCTGTAAAAACTGTTTATTTTAGGTTGTGACTGGCGCACAGAGCAGGAGCACCAAGTAAAAGCTACATTTACACTTTGGGTCTGTGTTGAGAGTGAAAATCATGTTTTGGTTATTTTTGAGGCCAAAAACAAATGTGATGGTTGTCACTGCATTTTGTGAGAAATTCACCAAACCTAACAGAAAATCTAAAATAAAACCTCTTATTAACTGTTTTGTTGCCTGTATAGAACTTTAAGGACATAGAATCTCGACTAAATTATTCAAAATTTATCATTTTATGTCTTCAGCCGCAAACAATGGAGCAGCATTCCCCTCACAACTAGATATGCTTTGTCCACTGAGTCTTCAAATATCAGCAATAAATAAACTTTTACCCAATTGCATTTGATTTTACATCGTCATATGGCCCCTATCTTTGTTGCTATGAGTTTAATTGCATAATCCTCATCCATTTATTTATTGATATATAGGTAGTCTAGCTATAGCCTCTCTTCTTACATTCCTGTCAGCATTTGGTCAACACTAGTTGTTTTTAAATATGCAGTATAATCAAATTTTAGCGAAGTGGAGCAGTTGACATGCTCTTACGTCAGAGTGTCAAGTGGATCAAGGTCTGGACTTTCTCAGTTTCACAGAGCAGGAAACTGTGAAAACTTCTGCTTTTAAGAAACAATCAAACTAATGATGATCAGTTAATAAACGCATTTGATTGTCTTTTTAGCTTTTCACTCTTTCTCTTTATTTTTAACATAAGCTTTTTTACTGTTTGGTCCTTCAAAGTTTAATTTTAAGTAAATGAGCCCAACTCGATGACTTTGATTGTGAAATAACAGAGTCATGAGCATGGATAGCACAGCTGGATAAGCGAGCCTCGGGGTTTATGACAGCCTCTGTGGGGAAAGAATTTGACAAAATAAATTGGGTGTTTTTGAATCAAGACCAGGATAAGTGTTTGAGAAGATGGATGGAAGAGAATGTGAAGCTCATCTTCTTGCAGCTGTTCAGACAAACTAAGCTAACAGAAGGATCCATGGAGCATAGCAACATTTTGCATCGACACTGTTCCAGGCAGCCAGGCGTTTACATCTGCTTCTACCGTTTGGGTTTGTCCTAATCTGTGCGTGTATGTGTGTGTGTGGGGGGGGGGGGCGTGCATGTGTGTGTGTGCGTGTTGGTGTGTATGTTTGGATGTTTGTTGTTTTGTCTCCCAGCCACCTGTCACCAGCAGAGTTTACCTGGTCGTGTTTATCTACACCTTGTCGGTTTTATCAATGCAGAAGGCCTTTCGCTTTGTGCATTCAAACAAACACATTACAGTCTCCTCACAAATATATCAAGCAACAGAGTAATCTGCGTAGAATTTTGGTTTAAAGTGAGAAACCAAAAATTGCTTTGTTGTTGTTAGAACATGCTTTAAAAATCAATACTACAACTTTGACTGTTCGATTTTTTTTTTGTCTCTCTTGCTGCCATTTACTGAAAAAAAGATTAGATCTTTTCAGACTTTCGAGAAAAAAAACATTTGACACAAGCAAACTGACAAAAATAGATACAATTCTGCATCTTTGTTTTCCAAAAGTTGGGTTTTAAATTAATTGACTGAGGCATTCTAGCAAATAAATAAATATTGAAATCATCCCATTGTAGTTCTGGCTGAATGCTTAGGTTTGTT